>ML778707.1:874019-886704 GCA_009831015.1 Picea engelmannii
TGAAAATAAACTATAAATTATTAAATACAACTAAATACTTAAATAAAATTATAATATAAAAATCATAATAATTTTATATCATAAAAATTTACAAATTTAAATATAAATCATTAATACAATATATTTAAAAATTAAAAACTTTAGTTTTTTAATTATTATATTTTTCTTTTAAGTTAAAAAAAACAACAATTATACTAACAAATTTTTACATTTAAACCTACAAACAATCCATATATTATAGTTGATGTTTGTTAAACACATATAGTTATTCATTCAAAATTCACATATTGTAAAAAATATTGACATAGTCTTGATATATTGTAAAAAATATATATATATAAATTTCTAAAATTTTTAATCTTTAAGATTTAGTTAGGGGTTTATTTATTTTACATTTTGGTTTTTCAGTTATAATTTAGTGATATAAACTTGTATTAAATCACAATTTTATGTTTTTTAAATTATATTTGTGAATGCAGAAATGAATTGAACCCGTTTAAAAATTCTCGGAGCACTTGGATTATATAGAATTAACTATTCAAATCTATAAATTCAATAATTTCTAGAAAGATTTCCAATAAAATTAAACAGAAAATATTCAAAAACACAAAATAATTAGAATAAATTTTTTTATTAGAATTATGTATGTATTGTTTAAAATATAATTTATTTACTAAATTGCAAATGTTAAATGAAAAAAAAAATATATATTTAATGGGTGTATAAAGCATTACAATCAAATCCATTAAGCATAACACACATATAATCTAATGTTCCCACAATGAATGCCCCATTTGTCTTGACGCTTAGTGGGTGGAGCGAGTTTAGGAGGCTGTTGTGTTAAAAAGAAGGATTCAGGTTAGAGCTTATCAATTTATTTCACTTTTTGATTTTCACAAATTCCCAAAAATTCAGTTTGGGTTTATCAGTTCGTTAGAAGTTATTATCATGCTTTGCAACTAAGCTCAAACTCAATAAAATATGGTGGGTGACTTGTGCCTGCAACTTATAGCTTTATATTTTTTTATTAAAAACCTTATTAAAAACTAAAAACGCTACAATAAATACATTGAGCAAGGCCATATTTGTTTTCAACGTTTCTCCTTCAAACCCTAGACGCCTCCCTACAATTTTTCTTTTGGAGGTCTGTATAAAGCTCTACAAAATAGTCCACGGTAAAAAGTAAAAAATAAAAGTAATGAAAAACAAGAAACCAAAGAAGTCATTAGATCGAATCCCTCCAAGGTATAAGAAAAAAAAAATGAGTTGGAAGTGGGATATTAGCATGGCGGAAAAATATAATTGTGTTGAAATACCAATATGGAATCATGACTTACACGATTCAGTTACATATGGAATCATTACTTACACGATTCAGTTTCACTTATATATGGAATCATTACTAACAGGATTCAGTTACATATTTTGTTACATATTTTGTAACGATAAGATGTAACGTGTCATTCTACATAAGCGGTTGAGATTGGGGATCCTATAGAAGCGTTGATTTTCCCTGTGTAATTTGAACGAGAAAATACCTGTGTTTTATATTGAATAGAACTCTTCCACGGATATATAATAAAAATTTATCGTCTAACTCTCTTACAACCTATTGTCCATCCTCAAACAATACAGTCAAACAATTTAACTTTATATGTATACGATCTGGTATTTTCAGCTTAATAAATAAATTTAATAATCTATTCTTAAATGTTCCTACAGGATTGCCATTTTGAGTGTGTCTATGCATTAGCAGAAGAAAAATGTACCTTGAAAACTGGAGAGTTGAGTTGGAGTGTTATCGTCTGCTTCTTTTGAGTGTGTCTATGCATTATATGTTTGATCATTACTCGTTCAACCGAACAAAGATAATCGAAGCTTCGATTCCCCATAGTGTTATCGGTTACCAACAAAAGCACTAGTATTCATGTGCTTGAAAAACGCTTACATGTTATCGGTTACCAACAAAAGCACTAGTATTCATGTGTTTGAAAAACCCTTGGCAAAGAACAAATTGTTGTAGGAGAAGTTGAAGAACTTGTGGGAGGAAACTCGTTGAAATCCGTGGAAATATTACCTAAGATCGTGTGGAATCGTCCTGGTGAAATTATTACCGCATGTCGAGCTTTCACAGGAGGGTGCCCGCAGAGATTTGTTCCAGAACATGAGCTTCAGCAGGGCTATGATTCATCAGAGAACCCTTCGACTCATGGTTTCATCAGGTTCTGCAGGGGTAGGCATTTCAGCTGCATGAAGGTCTTCGTAATAGGTCTTCGTAGGTCTTCTGAAAGATTAAGGAATGCAGACATACACACAACAGAATGCTCCACCCCCACAAACGCACAAAGAAAATAGTGCTTCCCAATAATCCGTGAGAGAGTGAACAAATAGATAAAATCAAAGAGCTAAGGCCACTTCCGGAACGCAAAGAACGAAGGCCACTTTCAGAACGGAAAAAAAAAAAATGCAAAGAGCTAAGGCCACTTACAGAACGTAAAAAAACAAAAAGCAAAGAAAGAAAGCAAATAAAATGATAAACTAAAGGAGATCGTTGAATTTCATTATCCGTTAGAATGTCATAGGAATTCAAACTAACCATTGAATTTATAATTCTGTCATTATCCAACGGTCTAATTATTATCGTTTAAAGATTCAAATTTAAATTTCCAAATTTCTAAAAAAAACACAGGGTGTTGGGTGACTACCAATTACAAAGAATTTACACTTGTTTTACATATTCCCAATGTCAATGAAAACTTTACCCCATTTTTTTTATTTATATACACTTGGCTTAATCCAACACATAAAATATAAAAATATTTAAGTTCAATCAGATATATTATCTTATAATCATGAAATCAAATATATATATAATAACCTAATGGAATTTAAGTAAAATATAATATAAAATTCAATACAATTCAGTTTTTTTAGTTCAATCAGATATATTAACTTAAAATTATAAAAGTAAATATGTATGCAATAGTTTAATTGAAACAAATATTAAGGTAAAGTGAAATATAAAATATAATGATAATTTAATTTGTCATATTAATAATATTTTATAAAGTGTTTATCTTAAAAATTTGAATTTGAAAATATTTTACAAACTTATTGTATAATTTTTTATGGGATTTTGTTATTTTTGCTACACACAATTTGAAATATATAATTATATTTTTTGTAATATCATATAAATAATAATTATCAAACAAAATATTAAACAGTTTCAAGTCAAAGAATATTCACAATATGTAAGTAAAAGAACATTGACAATCTCTATGATATTAAATACACTGAAAATGGTGTGTTTAATAAGGAAAATACTTTGACATGAGGAAAAAAAAGAGATAACTCAAAATCCAAAATAGGTAGGGCGGTTTGGATGCTCAAGGCTTTCTTGACCCAAGGTGGGTGATAGATCCACCCGTGGTTTTATTAGCTATAAGAGAAAGTTTTGTTGTAGATATTTTATTTTTCATATTGTATTACATTTGAATTCAAACTTGGTAGCTCTTCATTTTGGTATGGGGTTCAAGTAGAGGTCTTAAAAAAATAAATTGATAAGGGCATAAGTTTTCACTAAGGGGTGATACCAATTTTCTCTGATCATATTATTTCCCTTTTAAATGAGAATTTTAATTTGGAATGTTGGAAAATAAGAGCATTCTTCAATTTTAATGTGAAAATGGAATGATAACCACCTTGACATCAAGAATCAATGTGGACCATTGATCGTGGTCTGTTTGAACCATCAAATTATTTCGGGAATTCGGGACCCATAAGTTGGGAGTGTGGGTCAAAACCCTTAGTCATTCAAACTCCTGATTTGAAAAAGGGATAATCAAGCGTGAGATTTTGGTATTTCAGGGTTCGACATACCGGGAATATCGATGACAAGGAACCGGGACTTTAGTACTGAAAATCCTGAAGTCGCGAAACACGATGTGCCTTTGGTTTGAAACATCAACATTTTGACATATCGGGGTTCAGCATACCGGGAATCTTGATGACAAGGAGCCGGGGCGCTTAGCATTGAAAATACTGAAGTTGTGAAACGCGACGTGCCTTGGGGTGAATTTTGATATTTCAACATTTTGGCACTTCGAGTGTCGGGAAGTAGAGGAGGCAGCAATCTTTGGAATCAAGAGTTTCAAACTCTCGGTTCAGGAAAATATGAAAGATCCAGAGTCGTCAGATCGTAGATGATCTCAGCCATAGATCAAATTGGGGGCGAGGTTTCTTGAATTCAGAGATTGGAGTTTCGGGAGGTGAGGAACCTTTCTGCTGTGGATCTCGCAAGTCATGAAATCCCGAAGAGTGAAAGGAAAATATTCCCATAACATTGAAGGACAATAGTCATGGGCCCAGTCGAGTTTTTGGGTTTCGAGAGTCAAGAGACAGAGTTGCATGTCAACGTAAATCCAAAAATCGCGAAAAGGAAAAAGACGAAAGGTGGGTCCTAAACATTAATTGGAGGATACATGCGACATAAGTCAAGGGAGTGGTCAAGCTTTGGGGAAAATCCTGAAAGACCTTCGATCTCACCAAAAGGGGAAATTTCAAAAACTGAAAAATCATAAGGGAAGAGGAATGAATGTTGGTCGATCAATCAAGTTCCGAAAAGATGAAAATAAGTGGAAACAAGAGGTGTGTGTTCGTCACATTGAAGAAGTCAACCCTCGTTGACATTTCAAGTTTCAAAGGTTGAGGAGACAAGGGGCTCGACAACAGGATTCGCGAAATTGTGAAATCCAAAATCCCAAAAGGAAAAGAAAATTCGCGATCATATTTGTTGGTTAGTTGTGGAATACACCTTCTGTGTGTGTTATTCCATGTGGGGAAACCAAAGAGTAAATATGACTTAGGGGAAGATTTGGAATGATCCTAAGACCGAGAGGTCACATAGAACCTACTAAGGCAAGGGGTGTTGCGTTAGTTTGGTATCAGAGCTTAGAACAAGTTCTTTTCTTTCTATAGCAGAGAGAATAGGGGAATTTTTTATAGCCATTCCACGAAGAAGAAGAGACAGGCCAATGCCAATGCCTGATCCAACAAGAGAAAGAGAAATGCACGAGTTACGTGCCAGGCTTGATGCCATGGAGACAGCACAGAGGTGCACAATTGATGTTGGGGATATCAGCGAGGCCAAAAGTAAAGATGAATCTAGAAGCAAAGGAGAAGAAGTTACAGTCAAAGATGCTACGGATGAATGCCTATTCAGGGTTGTTTCAAGGATAGGTTCCAGAGAAAAAATGGACATTTTAGTGTATCAAGGAAACTTGGATGTTGAAGAGCTTCTAGACTGGATTAGATCTCTAGAAAAGTACTTTGACTATGAAGATGTCGAGGAAGACAAGAAGGTCAAACATGTTGTTACTAGACTTAAATGGCATGCATCACTATGGTGGGATGAACTGTAGGCAGACATATGCTACAAGTGCAAGAGGAAAATCAGAAGTTGGGATAGAATGGTTGCAAAGATGAAAGACAAATTTATACCCAAGGATTATCAAATCACTCTGTTTCGTAGGATGCAGAATTTGAGACAGAAGCTAATGTCAGTGAAAGAATCCATGAAAGAGTTATACAAGATAAACATTAGAGTAGGTCATTGGGAAAGTGATGATGAAAAAGTTTCCAGATACATGAATGGTCTACGGTATGACATTCAAGATGAGATGAGCATGATGACCATTCGAAATGTGGAAGATTCTTATCAAATAGCTCAGAAATCTAAAGAGAAGTTGGGCTGGAAGCAAGGTCAAAGAGACCGAGGTAGAAGTCAAGCCAGAGGCAAAAAAATTGCCCAAGACAGAAATCAGAAATCTAAAGAAGAGGGGAAGAAACCTCAAACTCAACATGAGAGAGGAGGAATCCCATAGAGACGATAGTATGCTGATAGAAATACTTTTCCTTGAGCTAGAGGAAGAGGAAGAGATAGAGATAGTGAAGTAAAATGCTTTGTCTATAGAAAGATCGGACATAAATCCTATCAGTGTCCAGATAAGAAAAAAGATGGTGGTGAAACTCACATTTTCAAAGCTCAAGGATAGAATGTTGAGGCAGAATATGTTGAGGGAGAAATATCTTTGATGATGAGGAAAGTTCTCTTAAATCCAGAGAAGGAGGTAGAGAACCCATCCCAAAGAAACAGTCTATTTCAGACTGCTTGCAAAACCAAAGATAGGGTATGCAAGGTCATAGTGGATAGTGGTAGCACAAACAATATCGTATCTACAGAGATGGTAGAAAAGATGGAGCTGAAGACTATTGTACATCCAAGGCCATACAAAGTTTCGTGGCTACAATAAGGACATCAGGTAAATTCCACTAAACAATGTTTAGTTGAATTTAAAATAGGAGGATATAAAGATGAAATATTAGGTAATGTCATTCCCATGGATGTTTTTCATCTATGGCTAGGTAGACCATGGCAATATGATAGGAACGTGATTCATGATGGGAGAAAGAACACGTACACCCTAGATAAGAATGGGAGGATGCACACGTTGTTGTTGATTAATAACCAAGAGGTGAAAACTGAGATGAGCAACATTGTACTGCTCATGAGTGGGAAGGAACTTCTTAAGGAGGTTAAGAAGAAGGAAGACACACAATTTATTGTGATTAGGAAGCCCAAATTTTTTTTGACCAGTACGAGAATTGATGATTTACCAGAAGAAATCTAGGAATTGCTGAGAGAATTTGTTGATATAGTAGTGGATGAACTACCTTGTTCGTTACCACCTATCAGGAGTATAAGCCATCATATCAATCTTATATGTGAATCTAGTTTACCAAAAAAATCCGTGTATAGGTTGACACCACAGGAAAATGAAGAAGTCAACAGACAGGTCCAGGACTTAATGGACAAAGGATTGATTCGAGAGAGCTTGAGTCCATATGCTATTCCAACAGTTCTCAGCCCAAAGAAAGATGAAGGTTGGAGAATGTGTACAGAATCAAGGACAATCAATAAGATTACCATCAGATATAGATTTCCATTACCAAGGATGGACGACTTGATGGATTGCTTGAGTGGAGCATTTTTTTTTCAAAGATTGATTTGAAAAGTGGTTATCATCAAATTTGCATGAGAGAAGGTGATGAATGGAAGACAACATTCAAGATGAATGAGGGCTTGTATGAATGGCTTGTCATGCCATTTGGTTTAACGAATTCACCCAGTACTTTCATGAGGTTGATGAATGAAGTCCTGAAGCATTTCATTGGGAAATTCATCATCATATATCTTGATGATATATTAATCTTCAACAAAACATGAGCAGAAAACTTGAAGCATTTAGCTCCGGTAATAAGAAGATTACAACAAGAGAAATTGCTGATAAATATCAAGAAATTGTCATTTATGAGGACATAACTCATTTATTTGGGTTTTGTTATCTCTGCAAATGAGTTGAATATGGATCCAGAAAAGGTAGACGTAATTAAGAATTGGCCATCGCTAAAGAGTGTGTTTGAAGTTCGAAACTTCCATGGTTTGGCAAGTTTCTACAGGAAATTCATTTGAAATTTCAATGGAATTAGTGCACCAATGATGGATACAGTGAATAAAAGACACAAGTATTTTCACTGGACAAAAGAAGAATATAAGAGATTCAACCTTCTAAAGAAGAAGATCAAAGAGAAACCAATTATGGTTTTGCTGGATTTTAGCAAGACATTCCAGGTCAGGTGTGACGTGAGTGGATTTGCAATTGGAGATGTCGTGAGCCAGGATGAGAGGTCGATCGCATATTTCAGTGAGAAATTGAATGAAGCGAAGCTCAAGTACTCAACATATGACAAAGAATTCTATGCAGTCATACAAGCACTAAAGAAATGGAGACATTATTTGGTTCCTAAAGAGTTTTTTTTGTACAGTGATAATCATGCTTTACAATTCGTGACTCAACAGGAGAAGTTAAACCAAAAGCATGCTAAATGGGTTGAATTCAAGTGAAATTTTACTTTTGTGATTAATCATATTTCTAGAACTATTAACAAACTTGCTAATGCTTTGAGTAGGAAATGTTTGCTTATGCAGGAATTCAGAGTCAAGACTTTGGGTTTTGATAACCTCAAAAAAAAGTATAGGGATGACCCAGATATTAAGGAGGCATATGAGGCATCTGAGTATCCATTTATCAGGGACAGAAGCCAATGGACCGAGTATATGATCTAGGATAGGTTATTATTCCAAAGAAATCAGCTATGTATTCCAAAATGATCCATGAGGGAGAACCTGCTGAAGGAAAAACATAGTGGAGGATTGGTCATACACTTCAGTCATGATAAGACATTCTCAAAGTTGAATGGCTCATATTTTTGGCCACGGATGAGGAAATCTGTTAATAAATTTGTGGATAGATGTAGGATTTGTTAGCACACAAAAGGGAAAAGGAAGAACACAAGGTTATATCAACTATTACCCATACCAGAAAGGCCATGGGACGCAGTGAGCATGGATTTATATTGGGACTTCCAAGAACACAGAGAGGCTATGATTTAATCTTTGTGGTAGTCGACAGATTTTCAAAAATGGCACATTTCATACCATGCCAGAAAACCAGTGACGCAACTCATATTGTGAACCTATTGTTCAAGGAAGTCATCACACTTCATGACTTGCCAAGGATTATCATGTTTGATCGAGATACCAAGTTCGTAGGGCATTTCTGGAGGACCTTATGGAAAAATCTGGGGATAAGTTTGTCTTTTAGCTCATCATATCATCCTCAAATGGATGGGCAGACATAAGTAATGAATAGAATCTTGGTAGATTTGTTGAAGAGCTTAGCGACTGAACACCATAGTCAATGGGATCAGATTCTGCCACAAGTGGAATTTTCTTATAATGATTCGCTTAACATAAGCACAAGGTAGAGTCCATTCCAGATTGTATATGGAATGCAGCGAAGGGGAGTTTTTGAATTGAAAGATTCAGAACAAGTTGGATTCAAGAGTGCTAGTGTAGAAGACTTTGCAGAAGAGATGAAGGAGCTTCACAGCTGAGTCAAGGAGCGATTGCAGAGTTCAAGTCAAGAATCCAAGTGTAGAGAAGATCAACATGGGTGAGAAATTCAATTTGAAGTTGGTGATTTGATTCTTGCACATCTGACGAAGGAAAGGTTCCCAAGGGGAACATATAACAAAATTAAGATTAAAAAGATTGGACCATGCAAGGTCATAAGGAAATTTGGGGCAAACTCATATGAGATTGAATTGCCCGATGGGATCAAAATCTCAACGATATTCAATGTTGCGGATTTGTACCCTTACAAAGATGAAGAAGCAGAAGCTGAGAAGGAACAGAAAGAGATTCAATGGACAAAACAAATGCCTATAGTGGAAAATCCACATATGGAAATCATAATTGACAAGAGGATTAGCAAAAACACGAGGAGAAAAGAGTATTTTGAATGCTTGGTCAGATGGAAGGGGCATCCAGTTGAAGATGCTAGTTGGGAAGATGAAGAAAAAATTCATAAGCATGGACAGACCATGCAAGAGCTCATGAATAGGAGTTCATGAAAATTTCAAGCGAGAGAGCATGATGCAGGAGCATTGTAAGCAGCAAGTCAAGTGATCTAGGAGGATCCCTAGGTCTAGAAAATTCTCAAAAATGAAAGTTCTCATATTTTTTTGATACCAAAACTAATGCATCTGGCTCATTCTCCTGATTCTAGCCATATATTTACTTTCTCAAACGGACGATGTATGAGAGAGTTATCGTACTCTGATCATTTTTCGAAACAAGCAAAAACTCAACAGGTCCAGTCAAATGATGACATCAGCAGTGTTGACATTGCAGAGACCAGTGGTGACAAGTGGTAGTCAAACAGAAGGTGACTGGTTAGTGACAGGGATCTAACCAACAACTAACAAGTGACATTTGTTTTGCAAATGGTTGGGTGCCATGTGGCCTAGTCATGGGCTGCCACGAGGCACCATCGTATTGGTTAATGGTTGGTGGAAAATTTTTTATTGGAGTCCATGGGGTTTGATCCCATGACCTCTTGGGTTAGCCCAAGCCTTTAACAAAGGCCCCTTGCCAATGAACCCTTGGTGGTGCTTGTAACACTAAAACACAAAATAATATAAATAAAGGTGATAAAGTAACAAGGCGGGTGCCCAATGGATAAACGTTAGCCTTGGTTTTGAGGAAAATCCCATGAGACCAGGGGGGTGCACTATAAAAGGGGATTAGGCTAGCTAAGTGCCCTCTTTTTTTTTATTTTTTAATACTATGCAGATGCCTAATGACCAAAATCCAAGGGTGTGGCTAGCCCAAAAGGGGCTACTCTATGTATTTTTGTTAAAAATGGGTTTTTTAAACATTAGAAAAGCCCAGATTTCACTGTTTTGGGGATATTTTGGCCATTTGAAGGGGGGTTTGAAACCAAAAAGAGGCCATATATTTAGGGGAAGTTGGGATTCTGTTGTTGGGCCTAAATACTATAAATTTAAGGATTTTTGAGCTTGAGGGGAGGCTTTGGTATGCAAGGAAATTGAAAAGCAGAATTGTAAATTTGCCCATTTCTCATTAATTGCGGGGCATTTTGTTCATGCTGGAGAGGAGAGTTTGGGAGCATGATTGGATGTGAGAAGGGAGGTATTTCAAAACATACCAAGAACATGTTGTAACATCAATAAATCAAATGTAAGAGAACTTGATCAATTTGATGAGAAATAAAAAAGAGGTCCTCCACTTGGAAGCAAGCCGAGAGATGTAACCAAAGATTGGTGAACTCTGTTAACAACTTTCTTGTCTCATTTTTCTTTATTGGTTTCTTTTATTCTCTCTATTATGTATAATGATTGATGATGATTATCTCTTTAAATTATTAAGCATATAATAATTGTCATTTTGTTAAACTACATCTTGATTTTTTGGATCATGTAATTTGGTATCAGAGCTTTGGCTGTTTTGGAAGGTTTAACAAGTGTAGGGTGGATGCTTACAAGATGAAAATCTTAGAAAGGAGTAGGATCATTGTCTGGATTCATTCCTGAGATATGAATATTGTTGAGGAAGAAAAGAATGGCTTCAGAAGGAGAGTTTTCTCCACAAACCAAGAAACTAGAAGATGCACTTTTCTCCATGTCTGAAATGGTCAAAGTGTTGTATGAAGATTTATTGGAGAGAAAGAAACTAGCCTTGGGGGAGATATTAATGAAGGGTAAAATTGAATGGAAAGGAGAGTCTTCATAACCTCCTGATATGCCACCTTCACTGCAATCTTCTTCTTCTTCTTTCAGTTCTACATCAAATGCTAGTTCTCATTCTACAACATCTACCATACAAAAACAAACACATAAGAGTAAGTCTAATATGCCTTTGTTAAAAATTGATGTTAAGTTTGAGTTTCCTTTGTATGATGGAGAACTAAATGCAGAAAAGTTAGATAATTGGATAAGACAAATTGAAGTGTATTGTAGGATATAGAGAACCATAGATGAAGAGACTACGATCCAGCTTGCTTGTCTCAATATGTGAGGAACTGCCCTTGTTTGGTGGGAAAGAAGGAAAAAAATAGATATTAAGAAGTTTGGTAAGACTCTCTCTTCATGGCTTGATTTTACATCCACTTTACAAAAGAAATTTTATCCACTAGCTTACATGCAACAAGCTATTATGTCATGGCAGAACTTTAGACAGTTAAAAGGACAAATTG
Source organism: Picea engelmannii (assembly GCA_009831015.1). NCBI lineage: Eukaryota > Viridiplantae > Streptophyta > Pinopsida > Pinales > Pinaceae > Picea > Picea engelmannii. The sequence goes on from ML778707.1 coordinate 885,701, forward strand.
TTCAAAGGTATACATAGGACTTTTGCAAAAGAGATTTATTGTTGGGAATATCATTGGGTACTCAACAGACATTGCTTAAGTATATAGGTGGTTTTCATAGTTATTTGTGACATACCATTATTATCTTTAATCCTACTAGTTTAGATGAGGCATGTGTACAAGCGACTCATCTTGAATCTAGAGGCAAGAATGTAAATGTTGATTTTGTAAAACCATTTAAATCTACTGGAGGAAATTTTAAAAGAAAGGGTAAAGAAAATTTCAAAGGAAAGAAAAATTATACAGTGAAGAAAGAGAAACCTACATGTACTCATTGTAAGAAAGAAGGCCATAGTGAGTATCATTGTTCGATTCTTCACCCAGAGTTGAAACCATTAAAGTTTGTGAATAAAGGAAAACCAAAGACTACTGCAACAACTCAAGTTGATTTCGGGTCAGATTCGGGATATGAGACAAAGGTCACAATCATAGGAATCAAAGGTACAATTTTTGAAGCTAGTACAAGTTCTTCAATTCAGTCTTTAAAAGTTGATAATGAAGTTGATGAGGTCAAACGACCATAACTTTTTCATATCAGGGCAATTTCCAAACATACAAAAATTGATACTCTATTTGACAGTGGCTCACAAGTAAATTTGATATCATAAGAAATCATTAAAAAGTTGGTATTAATCACTAAACCTCATAAGAAACCATATCCCTTAGGATGGATTCATAATGATAATCAACTGCAGGTGGAAAGACAATGTGTCCTAAAGTTTACAATTAGTGCACAATTCATAGATGAGGTTGAGTTCGATGTAGTTCCACTAGATATATCTGGTATCATACTTGGAAGTCCATATTTGTATGATAGAAAATAAATATTCTATTGTGAAGGCAATAAGTATCAATTAACTAAAGATGGAAAATAATATATAGTAAGGGCTCTTCAAAATAAATTGAATTTATCACTAATCAACTCAGGACAGATGAAGAGGATTGTAAATGTCAGTAAGCGATAT
>ML778707.1:921343-947970 GCA_009831015.1 Picea engelmannii
GGGGGGGGGGGGGGAACCAACAGTCTGGTAACTCTATGTGTGTTGTTTATGTATTTCATCATTTAAATTGTTCTTTTATTTTCTGTACATGCATGTTTTATTGTGTTAATTAGCATGTTGTAATTTAATTCTTTTATTGCTCTTTTGTAGGTTAGTGTGATAGATTATTTTATCATGAATTACTTTATAGATTAGGAATGGATCTGTAGATCCCTAGACAAACCCCATGTGCAAGTTAGAAGTTAGATTATGCTTTCTTTCATAATTTTATAAATAAGCTTAAAACAAATTTTTTAATTAGAATAAAATAGAATCTTATCTAGGTTTTCTTTGATAGGGATTTTGATGGATGGATAGATTTCATTTCAATTTTTAGTTATAGTTGTTTCTTAGTTCAGTTTTAGATAGATTTAATTTTCTTAGTTGTTGGTTGATGTAATTGTCAATTTACTTTTTAATATTATAGTTTAAATTTCCATTTTTAATTCATTTCCTTATTATAGTTTGAATAATTAAAGTAGACATAGCATAGTTTTCATTTATGCAAGTTCTTTTCATAGATTAAAGTGAAATTAAATTTATTAGTTAAATAATGATGATCTCATTATGTTGTTGATGGTTTTCACATGAATATGTAGGGTATTTAACATTATTTCTATTATGACTAAGTTTTCATTGGATTGTTTAATCTATACCTTTCATTTTTCCATTGAGATTAGTGTCGATTTTATACCATTGGAATTGTCTTTTGTTGTCAAGTGTCATTGAGATATCATTTGTCACCACCGAAGGCATTCACACAACCACCAGCATTATATTTGAGTGTCATAAGATTAAAGTTAGTTTCTTGCTTTTGTAGATTAGAAGAGATAGTTTCTTGTTTTTGTAGATTAAGGTAAAGCATTTAGTTGTTAGTTCTCCTTTCTTTCAATAGAATAGATTTCCTCTCATGCATTGCATTGAGCATTTAGATTTCCTTTCACACATTACAAATAGTTTTTCATTAGGCATTTAGTCCACTTGCCTCTTAGGCTGGATAGTTGTTCAATGAGAAGTCTTTGCCTACTTGTCCATTTGCTCTAGTAGGATAGATAATTGTCTTTGCTTACTTGTCTTTTGCTTTAATAGATTAGTTATGTGTCTTTTCTTAGTTGTCTATTTGCTTGAATAGGTTAGATAGGTGCTTTTACTTACTTGCTTATGTAATTGATTTTATAGGGTAGTTTCTCATTGAATGTAGGTTGGCAAGTTAAAATAGTATGCTTTCGTCATTTGCTTATTGATATTCTTAGATAGTTGCTCATTTATTATTGTTGAACTAGTTTTCTTTACATAGGGTTTTTACTTTATTTCTTAGGAACTATCCATCGATTCTTGGCCAAAAGATAATTAGGTTACCTAGTTTTGAATTTCTTAGTAGGGTTTTCTTATTCAATAGTTTTGGTTAAATAGATAAACCTTAGATAGATACCTTCATTAGTTAGACCATACTCCTACTAGCCTTAACCCTTTGGCATATATTTTTCTACAACTCTAAGTTTACTTACCACTGGTTGACAACTTAAATCGAGGGTATTTTAGTGTCTTTTTTAGTACATATAAATCACCTAACACAACCCTAGTCAACTATATTCAACCATGCCCATAGTGGACCATGACCAGCTAAAGAAAACCATGGTTGACATGAGTCAATCATGATAAACATCACTATATGAAATAACGATCAAGGAACATCACAATTTTACCCAACTCTTGAGGAACATCATGTTACAATACAAGCATCAAGGAACACAACAATTCAACATTAGTCAACCAATATAATTGTCACAATTCTACGTAACCATTGAGTAGCATCACAAACTAATAAATGTGACAAAAATATTAATTAATTTTCTGATGTGACATAACCATTAAGGAACATAGAAATTTCATATAATATGAGCAATATGAATATCACGATGCATCATGACCATTTACGAACTTTGCATTGAAACATAACCCTTAAGGAATGTCGCAAGGTGACATAACTCTTAATGAACATCACATGTGACATAACCATAGAGGAACAAATCAATTTGAGATAAAACATTGAATCACAATGGGATATATTTATTGGGGAACATCACAATCAAAGATAACCTTGGAGGAATGTCACAATGTCACAAAAACCTTGATGGAAATCGCATTTTGACACAACCATTGAGGAATGTATAAATTCAACATAATTCAACCATGATATGACATGGTTAGACATAATCAAACATAAGGAATATACACTTGTTAAACATGGTCAAACATAAGGAACATACCATAGTCAAACATGGTCATAGAAATTTGATATAAGAAACATATCATAGCCAATCACGCTCAACCATAGTCACTTATAATTAAACATGGTCAACCATAGTCAATAATGATCTACTGGAATCAACAATAGTTAAATGTGGTCAACCATATGTCAACCATAGTTCTGATATACTAGAATATGTTTTTGTTCCAACCATGGAATAAAGAAGCGAATTAAAACAAAAAAAATTATGAGCAATTAAAAAAAACAACTTAGAGAAGATTTTCATTTAGTTACAGATTGATTTGAGGTATGGCTACTAAGTATTTTGACAAGTGCACCTTTCTCTAGTTCTTCAACTAATCATAAAATAATATGTTCCTTGCAAAGGCTTTTCAAGAACATAAATCTTGGTTCTTTTGGTGGTTCCCTAAGACTCCATGGAATCCGATCCCTAATTATTTCTTCCTAGTGGAACGATAAGTGATCAAATGGATAATGCATATACATATTCAAAAGAAGACATCGATAGCACTGCAACTCAACTTTCCAGTTTCTGCGTACATTTTTTTTCTACTCTCCCTTTTCTATGATATTAATCCTACACAAATAGTTAAAAATAGAATATCATATTGATTGATTATATTTGAAGTACTAGATCTAATGTGTAGCTGAATTTTTTCATTATATCATTTGAGGATTGACAATACTAGTAGGTTGTAAAGGACATGGACAATAATTTTTTATTAAAAGGATATAAATTTATAAATTTCCTACATCAATGGTCCACCACATGGTAATGGATTTGAGTTGTGTTGTACATAAAATGGATAGACCATTCTCTATGTTTGGTTTTGACCTTTTGGGTCCATCAAATCACTTCAGGAATTTGGGGTTTGGAAGTCCGAAGTGTAAACCAAAATATTTGGCTGATCATATTCCCGAAATGCGAAAAGAGTTTTCGTGTGTGAAGGAAAAGAATGACAAATTTGGATTTTTCAGAACTTCGGAGTTCAGGGTTTCAGGAGTCCTGAGGACAAGTGGTAGGGACTCAATAGGGAGGAAATTCCAAAATCAAAACTTGCGACAGAGTATTTTTTGGCATATCGGAAATCAATGTTTTGAAATTTCTGTTGACAAGGAGTAGAGCACTCCACTTCAGAATCTCTGAAATTGTGAACCACGAAGAAGTTGCGGAGGAGAATCTCAACATTTCAACAAATCAGAGTTTAGGAATTCCTGGATTGTGCTGACATAAGGTTAGGGTCAAGAGTTTTGAACTCTCGGTACCCGAAAGCCCAAAATGTGGTTCAAGTTCCAAAAAATAAAAAAGGTGACAGGTGGCAGAAGTCCACATCAGGAGAAAGAACAGCTTGAGGGGAAAATTGGAAATTCAGGAACCCTCTCGACAAGATTCACAAAATCTTGAGAGAGGCAAAATCATTTTGGAAATTCAGAAATTTGGGTTTCGGAAGGTATAGGAGACAGAGAGTTCGAAAATGAACCTTACGAACTACCAGAACATGAAATCGTGATAATCGTTGGAACAACAGGGGGAACCACAGTTGTTGATATCCTTGGAAGGGGAACATTAGTGTTTCGGTATTTCAGGATTCGGCATATCAGGAATCCCGATGACAAGGAATGGGGAGTGGTGAAAGGAAAATCCCAAAGTCGCGAAGTGTAGCAGGGCTAAGAGTGGACTTTTTGGGATTTTGACGTTTCGGATTTCAGGACTCAGGAGACCAAGAGATAGGGTTTTGTGGCATCACAACTCCTGAAATCATGAAGAGGAAAAATCCAAAATTTGTGGTAAGAAGGATCTAGCATTTTGTATTTCAAGTTTCGGAGGTCGAAGAGGTAAGGCGCTCAACCACGAGATTTCGAAAATTGCAAAATCCAGTATCCCGAAAAGGAAAGAGAAAATTCTGAATGTCAGTTGGGTGTTGAACATGGAGTTCATGGCCAGTGAATAATCACGGGGACATAACTCACAAGGGCCTGCGAATTATACCTAGAGAGGGTGAGTGAATAGTTTCCCGAGAGGAATTAAAAGGATTCAGTCAGACTCTAAGGGGGTGCAGTTGGAAGATCCTATGCAGAATCCATCCTGAGGTTTCAGGGGTCTGTTTCATAGGACCGATCAACCCACCAACTAGAAGATTGGGAGCAACATACATCATTACAATGACAAAATATTTAACCAGATGGGCGGAAGAAGCAACAGTAAATGATTGCAACGCATAAACTATAGCACACATTCCATTTGAGCAAGTAATTACAAGATTTGGATGCCCTATAATTCTGATGAGTGATAAGGGAACTCATTTTATCAATAATACCATTCATATAATGACTCAAGCATCTGGAATACACCATCATAAGATCAGTCCATGCCATCCTCCAGATAATGGAACAATGGAAGCATTTAATAAAATATTAGAGAAATCCCTCACTAAAATTTACAATGTAAACATGGATGATTGGGATCTGAATATACCAACAGTATTATGGGCCTATAGAACCACATGCAATAAAATTACAGGGAGGACACCTTTTAGAATGGTGTATGTTCAAGAAGCAATAGTTCCTTTAGAATATTCAACTCATGGAACTAGAAGAAGATGAGATTATGGTTGGTTTCCATCAGGAAGTACATAAAGAAAAAGACAAATATTGGCATGATAGACACATAAAAATATAAAATATAAGGAAGTAGATCTAGTTTTTTTCTATGAAAACAAATACTTACAATACCCATAAAAATTTAGGATGCATTGGCTAGGGCGATATGAGATAAAATATGTCACAGGTGGCGATGATGTATAGTTGTAGGATCTATCTGGAAAATATATTCAAGGATTGGTTAATGGTAGTACACAAAAACTATATAGGGACAATTGACCCAGTAACCCTTAATATTTTTAGCACAGAAAATTATAATTGTACATAGTGTATATAGTAGAAGGTGAAAAAGAAAGGAAAAAATGGAAAAATAAGCAAAATACAAAAAGACACAATGGATGGATAATTGTTAAAACATGCAGTTAGAGTATAAAACATGCAATAGAGAGTATGTGTTATAAAAGAACATGAATACAATGTGCACCAGAGATATGTTACCGGGAAGAAAAAGAAGCACGCTGATACAGAAAAATGGTCCAAAAAAGGAAAAAGCGATCATTGAAAAAATGTGGAACAATAGAGAATTTATGACATGACCTATAAAAGAAGAAAATGTGAATGAGAAGACTCATTTGGAATTTGTTCAAATCCGAGCTAAGGAATAAAATTTAGTGCAAACAGGTGATTTCAATCTGTCTACTCATGATTCAGAACTACCCCTTTCATAATTTAACAAAATTTTACCACCAAAGCTAGGAGATCCCAGCTAGGTCACAAGAAAAACAAAACGTTCTGTGAGAACAACACATGACACAAAAACCAAGGGAGTAACCCTAAACCATCTAGAAGGAGTGGTGGATATGGATGCAATTCCATCCCCATTCATTGAACTAGTTAGTCCCACAATTGTAGAATAGAAGTAATATCAAAATACAAAGAAAAAAGAAATGGATATCAACCCAAAGAGTGAAACAAAAACCCTAGAACAGAGAAAAAAACCATGCAACAAAATGGGTTAGGAGCTGCATAATATCAGGAAAAAAGGAATGAGGAAGATGATGAGAATATAGAATTTGATGAAGGGAAGCAATTTGTAGCAAAAGAAATGTAGGAGTTGGGGGAACAAGTATGGTTTGAATATATCATAGACCACTATAACTCAGACACTGAACAATATGAGGAAGAGAACCATGTGGAAATGGTAGGGCCATTAGTATGGAAGAAAAATACTAGGGAAAAGATACAGCGCCAAGAACACCAAGCCAGCATAAGTAACTAACATCGTCACAGCCACAGATACATGAAGGTGTTAAGATACTTTATGACATGTTTGGATATGTGTATAAGCTAAAGTATGTTTACCATGATGTTACATATATGCGAAAGTTTCTTGAGTTCATGCTCCAAGTCTACATGGAAAATGAAGGACCAGGTCCATCAGGAGTTCCCATTTTGGAGCCAAAATAGTGTATTACTGGGTTATATAACACAATAATTATGAACATGTTGGAGATTCCTCACTTTGGTAGAGGAAAGCATGTAAATGCATGTGTGAAAAAACTGTTGACACTGGTACATGGAGAAATCTTATGGATGGATAGGCCTATATCCATATATGGATAAGCCTATATACATTTAGAAATCATAGGATTACCAACATATGGAGAAAAACCAGAGAAATACATGGACGACAAAACTAAAGAAAAATCCATGGCATATGAGATCAAGAACAAATATGGGACTCATAGAGGATCCATAGGAATTATTATTACACAAATAAATGCACCAACAACTAAGTTTGTAATAAAAATGATGGCATGTAAACTTTTGATAAAATGTGACAAGGAGGAATCCCCTATAGGAGTAATAGGAGTAGTCGTGCAGTGTGCAAAGGGGAGTCTAATTAGCTAGGTTCCATATCTACTAAATTTGTTTCTAGAGGATTAAAAGGATGCACATGATCTATGTTCAAAATTTCATTATTCATGGACAATCATATTGATAACAATGGTTGGATGGAGATAACCAAAATATAGTATATTTTACCACACAACAAAATATACATCATTATGGCACACCTAAAATCCAAAGAGAAGGAAGGTGAATTCTAGCATTTCTCCATGCTCTATAACGAGATGTAGGAGAATTTGGAAAACACATGGAGAATAGAACTTAAATTTGTGAAGGACAATCAAGGAATATAAAACTTTCAAGCTTCAAGGCATAACATGTGGATCCATTCAGAGAGTTCTTTAGGATCCATCGCATAGGTTTTATGTTTTTCGAAGTTTTGGACCAAACTAGTGTGGTCCATCATCAGGAAAGCATTTGTGAAAAATGAAGGAAAAAAGAATATAACACGTATATAAATAATTCAAAAGTTATTGTAAGGAGCCGACTTATTAAAATGAAATCAATAATTATAAATTTTTAAGATTATAATTGCTTGTTAATTAATTAATTATTTGTTTTAATAATTAATTACTTGTTTGTTTATTAATTTTTAATTTAATGTTTTTAAGGGAGCCGACTGGACTATGTTTAAAAACTAATATTTAGAATTATTCATATTGGCTAGGGTAGGGATCCAATTTTGGCTAATTTTCCATCCATCATCTCTGTTTAGATTATTAGGTTGTTTTTCAATTTCGATTGCTTCTCTGAATTTCCTATTGTGATAGTGATCTATCCTGGCAAGTATTTTGGTTTCTTCAATACATATGTGATGTTTGGTTTTATCTGAGTGTTCTGCGAGAGCTGAGGGATGAGTGCGATTGTGTTTGATGTCAGCATCGTGTTCTTGAATCCTAATTCTAAAGGAACGACCTCTTTCTCCTATGTATTGTTTACCACATGAACATGGGATCATATAGACACCTTTATGTTCAATGGGATCAACAGAGTCTTTGACTGGCCTAAGGGAATTCCTAATAGTGTTTAGGGGTTTGAAGGTTGCACCAATGTTTTTCTTCTTTAAAATCCTCGCAAGTTTGTCTGTTGTACCTTGTATGTAGGGTAAGTAAACTTTAGACACATCATTATTTGTTTGCTCTTTATTCCTAGGTGTTTTGGTGGAATTTTGAAAAGATTTCATTACCTGATGTTTTTTATAGCCATTGTTTTTAAAAACATTAAGGAGGTGTTTTTTCTCTGCCTCTAGGTGTTCATCATCAGAAATTCTAAAGGCTCTAGTGGCCAAGGTGTTTAGAAAACTTAGTTTTTGGGAGGGGTGATGATGGGAATCGGCATGAAGGTATTGTTCAGTGTGGGTTTTCTTCCTATAAACTTGATGGGACAAGGATCCATCAGGTCTTTTTGTGACTCTGACATCTAGAAAGGGAAGAGTATTATTATTTTCAACCTCGATCGTGAACTTGATGTGATCGGATTGTTTATTAAGGTGAGTCACAAATTCATCTAATTTGTCACAACCATGGGGCTAGATGACAAAGGTATCATCAACAAACATATTCCATTATTTAGGTTTGAAGGGTGAGGAGTTTAGGGCATTGTTTTCTAAATCTTCCATGAATAAATTGGATATGATGGGAGAGAGGGGGGATCCCATAGCGACCCCACAGGTTTGTTCATAAATGTCCCCTTGAAAGCTAAAGAAAGTGGATTTCAAGAAAAGCTCAATAATGTTGGAAGTGCCTGGGTCAGTGATATTTCTGATGACTTTCATTGCTCCGTCAATGGGAATTTTAGTGAAGAGAGAAACAACATCAAAGATAACGAGGATGTCTCCCTTGTCGACTTTAATTTTTTTGATCTTGTTTACAAAGAAAGAGGAGTCTTTAACAAAGGGGATAGTGTTTCTGACTAAGAGTTTGAGTTTATGAGCTAGGTATTTTGCAAGTTGATAAGTAGGGCTGCCTATTGTGTTGACGATGGGTCTAAGAGGGGCTCCTTCCTTATGAATTTTAGGGAGTCCATATATCCTAGGGGTGGAGAGGCAGCTAACAATCAATTTCTTTTTATCATCATCATTTATGTTTCTTAATTTAATGGCTTTGGAAACTTCTTTTGCAATCTTATTTAAGGGGTTTTTATTGAGTTTCTTATAACTTCCACTGTTATTGAGGTGATCAAACATTTTTTCAATGTAGTTTTATTTATTCATAACGACAATAGCCCCACCTTTGTCTGCTTTTAGAACTACTAAATTCTTATTATTGTTTAGTGATTTTAGAGCCAAAAATTCTTCTTTGGTGATATTGTTCTTTGGTGGTTTTACTCTACGGAGAATTACTGAGCAGTCTTTCCTAATTTCTTCTTTAGCATTTTCTGGGAGGTTTTTAATACTATTTTCAATGATACAAAGGATATCTTCAATAGGAATTTTGCGAGGGGCAATGGCAACGTTAAGACCTTTTTCTAGTAACCTAGTAGTGTTTTCATCGATGGGATGGGATGATAAGTTTATAACTAGATTTTTGGTTACTATGGTTTTAACCTGGTTTATCTTACATTCAAGGCTGTTGACTTGTTTACTATCGTTATTGGAGATATTAAGGACATGATTTGGGTTTGCGGTATTGCAGATCATGTTGGTGTTGGGTGGACTTTTTATTTTAATCTTATTATCATTATTATTTGGTTCGTTTTCACATTGGCTTTTACCGTTGTGGTTGTTTACATTGTTCATTATATGGGCATTGTTAATATTATTCCTGGTATTTGTGATATCAAGATTGGTTATTTGAATAATGGGATTGGGGGGATTAATGCTAATAAAAGAATTGGGTTCAATATTACTGTGATCCAGATTGCTGTAGCTGACATTGTTGTGTTTATTATAAAAAAATTGTATTGGCATGTTGTGGTTTGAATTAATAATGTTGTGCTTATTATCAAGATTATTGTTAAAAAAATTTACCGGCGTATTAAAACTGTTAGGTTCGTTGTCAAATTCGTGTGCCAGTTCATGGTTATTGACATTGTGGTTTGAATTATCATTGTTGTGTTTATTATTATCAAAAAAAATTATCATACGTGCAAATTCGTGGTTATTATTGTAATGGTTTGAATTCGGAATTATTGGCTGAGTAATGGGGCTGTGAGAGTTATTGTCTACAACAAAGGTATTACTATTATTTTCTGAGACTGCGTGGGGACGGTTTTGGTTGAATTGGATATCACTGCGATTATTGTTATCAGTTGAACACGTGCCAGAGATGCTTACGCGATTGTGATCATGTTGGTTTTGTTTATCGTTACTTGGGGATTTATGAGGAATAGAGTTGTTATTGTTTTAAAGGTTGTTATTATGTATCATAAACCTATTTATAATGTTGTTTAAACTATTTTTCTGGGTAGTGTTTATTGCGCTGAGATTATTATTGTTTTGCATTTGTGAAGGCATGGGCGTACATACCTGTTTCTGTTTCTGCACATTTTCTAGGCGTGTGAACTTGTTTCGCTGTTTGTTTATGGTGATTTCTTCAAATTTCACAGTTTTCAGGGAGGAGCAAGCATCTATTCATGTCTAGAGAGTTGGTTGGATAAGATTTTCTAGAGTAGTGTGAAGAACGAAAAGTTTGCGCAATAAAAAGTCTAATTTAAACCTTGCTTTCTGGATTTCATTCCGGAGTAATGAAATGCTAGCCTTGTGAAAGATACAGTCGTTTTTCTTATTGCGGAGTCTATGATTAATTATGGTAAAAATAGGCATAATATCAGCATCCCTACATCTTTTCAGAAAAGTTAAATCAGATTTCCTTCTCATTACTTGCAAACGCATCCGCTCAAATTGTCGGATTTTATCAGCTGTATCTTGTTCATACAAGGTAAGTATTTATGTTCTAAGACTTTTGCGATCATTGTTTTTTTCAGAGAGTTCTTTTGGATCCAGCGCATAGGTTTTATGTTTTTCGACGTTTCACACCAAACTAGTGTGGTCCATCATCAGGAAAGCATTTGTGAAAATTGAAGGAAAAAAAAATATAACACGTATATAAATAATTGAAAAGTTATTGTAAGGAGCCAACTTATTAAAATGAAATCAATAATTATAAATTTTTAAGATTATAATTGTTTTTTAATTAATTAATTATTTATTTTAATAATTAATTACTTGTTTGTTTATTAATTTTTAATTTAATTTTTTAAGGGAGCCGACTGGACAATGTTTAAAAACTAATATTTAGAATTATTCATATTGGCTAGGGTAGGGATCCAATTCTGACTAATTTTCCATCCATCATATCTGGTTAGATTATTAGGTTGTTTTTCAATTTCGATTGCTTCTCTGAATTTCCTATTGTGATAGTGATCTATCCTGGCAAGTATTTTGGTTTCTTCAATACAAATGTGATGTTTGGTTTTATCTGAGTGTTCTGTGGGAGCTGAGGGATGAGTGTGTTTGTGTTTGATGTCAGTGGTGTGTTCTTGAATCCTAATTCTAAAGGAACGACCTGTTTCTCCTATGTATTGTTTACCACATGAACATGGGATCATATAGACACCTTTATGTTCAATGGGATCAACAGAGTCTTTGACTAACCTAAGGGAATTCCTAATAGTGTTTAGGGGTTTGAAGGTTGCACCAATGGTTTTCCTCTTTAAAATCCTCGCAAGTTTGTCTGTTGTACCTTGTATGTAGGGTAAGCGAACTTTAGACACATCATTATTTGTTTGTTCCTTATTCCTAGGTGTTTTGGTGGCATTTTGAAAAGCTTTCATTACCTGATGTTTTTTATATCCATTATTTTTAAAAACATTAAGGAGGTGTTTTTTCTCTTCCTCTAGGTGTTCATCATCAGAAATTCTAAAGGCTCTAGTGGCCAAGGTGTTTAGAACACCTAGTTTTTGGGAGGGGTGATGATGGGAATCAGCATGAAGGTATTGTTCAGTGTGGGTTTTCTTCCTATAAACTTGATGGGACAAGGATCCATCAGGTATTTTTGTGACTCTGACATCTAGAAAGGGAAGACTATTATTATTTTCAACCTCCATCGTGAGCTTGATGTGATCGGATTGTTTATTAAGGTGAGTCACAAATTCATCTAATTTGTCACAACCATGAGGCCAGATGACAAAGGTATCATCAACAAACCTATTCTAGTATTTAGGTTTGAAGGGTGAGGAGTTTAGGGCATTTTTTTCTAAATCTTCCATGAATAAATTGGCTATGATGGGATAGAGGGGGGATCCCATAGAGACCCCACAGGTTTGTTCATAAATGCCACCTTGAAAGATTAAGAAAGTGGATTTCAAGAAAAGCTCTATCAAGTTGGTAGTGCCTGGGTCAGTGATATTTCTGATGACTTTCATTGCTCCGTCAATGGGAATTTTAGTGAAGAGAGAAACAAAATCATAGCTAATGAGGATTTCGTCCTTGTCGACTTTAATGTTTTTGATCTTGTTTACAAAGAAAGAGGAGTCTTTAACAAAGGAGTTAGTGTTTCCGACTAAGGGTTTGAGTTTATGAGCTTTTATTTCATTTTAATAAGTCGGCTCCTTACAATAACTTTGCAATTATTTATATACGTGTTATATTCTTTTTTCCTTCTTTTTTCACAAACGCTTTCCTGATGATGGACCACACTAGTTTGGTCTGAAACGTCAAAAAACATAAAACCTATGCGATGGATCCGAAAGAACTCTCTGAACAAAACAATGATCGCAAAATTATTAGAACAGAAATGTGGATCCATGTTAGGAGGGATCCTAATAATGAATGAATACAATTAAGATAATGTGTCATAGGGGAAGAGGTGTAGTGGGATATGAAGGATTGTCCTGAAGAATGGAGATAGTGTACCAAAATATAAACAAAAAGTAAAGGTTGGACCTTCATGACAGTCAACCATCCCAAAAAAAAATACAAGGAAAGCGACAAATTAGGCAAAAGAAATAAAGGGTAGCACAACAATTAAAAATCCAAGGCATAAAAACAATATCATTGTTGGATGTATGGGTTGATCCATGTTCTACCTTAGTTTTCCAATAAAACCCTAGAAACCATTGGCCTGTCTCGTAAAACAAAAGGCAACACTATGCATAGAGTGCACAATGTAGTCTCACCTAAGATGGCTTATGCGTGATTGCATGAAGAAAGTGTCTACAATTATGGAAGAGATGGAACTAGTGGGAATATTAGGCATATTAGAATTCTTCGAATTCAGCATGCATTCTACCATACCATCATTCATTATATCTATTATTTTACCCATTCAATAACAATCATTCTATAGAAAACATCATACTATTCTATTGCATGTTGTAAATAAACCTCACCAAATTCATGGATTCACTCAACAAAAAATCTTAGCAAAGAAACACATAAGATAATCACACATAGAGACATCATTTTTAGCATGGTTCATCCCCCTAGGCTACATCCACAAGGATATTTTGTTTATTATTACTATTCATCAAAATCGGGCAGTGCACGCATTACATCAAACATTTTTCATACTATGTGAGGTTTATTAGTGTTGCACCAAGCTCCACAAGTTGAAACCTAAACCTTAGATACAATCCATACATCTCAAAACTAACTCCATATGACCTCCATAGCTCTCAAAGAAACTATTATTGCCACTCAAAATTTAGAATTGTTCTCAAAAAGACCTGATCTCAATGTACTAAAAAATGTGGACCCCCCTATCTACCTCATACATCATATTTATACAAAAATATCGATAAAACTCCTTTACATTGAATACCAAAACCCTAAATATAAGTGGACTCAAATTTTCTACATTCTAACTTCATTCGCACTCTAATCCACATTTCCTTTGGGTTGATTTTCTTTTATTTTCAATGTGGTGCTTCCTTTGCCTTCTTGTGCATTGCTTCCTTGGTCCATTCCTTATATTCCTTCATCGTTTGCTTCACTCTTGCATAAAAATTTGATCCAAAAATATATTTCTCCATTAGGCCCCAAACACTAATCCATGGCTCATACTGAGCCACTGAGGTACTATGTGCCTCCTGCACCGCTTTCTCCAATTCTTGGAATCTTCCTGACATTTCTCCAACACAAGTATTCACATGTGCGCTCTTCTCTACAACAAAATCTACATTATACAATACGATATAATCCCTCATAATATCTTCAGCCTGGAGCTTAAAATTTTCCATATGGCCCTTGGTTGCATCCATTTCTGTTAATATCTTCTCTACGTGTTCCTGAAGTGGCTCCAGTTGAGCCTCCCTCATCTTCTTCTATTTATACACAATTTTTAACTCTTGTTGTTAATTTTTTATCTCTTTCACGCTCTTGAGCCTATCCTGAATGTTCATATCCTTTTTCTTCTTCTTCAAATCCTAAGAGGATGAATTGGTTCTTTCCTCCTTTTGTTCTAGTGACTGCAACTTTTCCTCTTCTTGCAGACTTGTCCAAAGTTGTGCACTTTTGTCCTATAACTATGAAATATTCTTAACACTCTAAGCCATTCACTTTATGTGCCTTATATCCTTCTACTCTCTTTGTGATCCCACATATGCTGGTGTGCGTGGGTTCAACTATTCCATCAACTCCTTTATATGCCTCTTGTAATCTTCCCTCTCCTTCATGATCTTCTTAATCTTCTCTTCGGTCTATAAGTGTGTCCCTTATTATGCATTGTCTGGAATTGACTTAAAGACTTCTTCGATTCACTCCTCTATCTAGCCAATGCACTTCTTTACCTAGTCCTTCCTAGGCTATATTCCCTTGAGAGTTATGCTCAATGTGTTATTGATATCCTTATCTATTTGTAACTCAATCACATTCGTGCCTTCTCTAGAATGGACTTCTTGTGTAGCACTAACTTGCAATTGTACAACACTTTCGTGGGGATATTGGCCAAATCGAAGTGAAAATGATCTATCTCCATTATTTTTTCATGTGTTGTCTCCTCTTCTAACTGCATCATATCCTGGGTGATGGGAAAAATACCACTCCCTCATGCTATGATTTGTATTGTTTCCTACGTTGGCACTACCTTTTCCTGAACAATATGTTTTGGACTCACCTTTTATTTCTATTGTATTTCACTCAGGTTAAGTTACACCAACATTTCCTTCATTTATGATAATCCCTTTATTATTTCCTCTCTTTTCTTCTCCATGTTGTCCCATGACTCTGCTTTGTGGTCTTGGACATTTTCTACCACCATCCCTGCATCATCTTATGTTACAACAAATGTTGGTACATCTTTATGCACATTCATATTTTTCCTTTGTCATCCTTCTTGCAACATGGGAATATTCTATTGTAGAGTCTCTATCTATGTTCAATTTGTAGGTATCTATATATATGGGATGTATCCTCCTCCTTGTTCCTCCTGTGTCGGAACTATTGTTTCCTTTTGTGTGCTTTCATTAGTTTTATTCTTTGGTTGTTCTCTTTTTTTGGTGGATATGGTGAGAATTGTTTCTTATGTAGGTGGCTTTGAAATTTTTTTCTGTTGTCTTGGTTTTCTTACTGTCACACCTCCTGCACTATCATTTGTGGACTCTGCAACTTTCCTGGTGTTTTGTGTCGAATTCCTAGTTTTCTGTGATGTGCCAACTTCTAGTGGTTGTTTTCCTTTATGTCTCTTCCTTCATTTCATTGTTACTTTCCACTCATATCGATAGTTCTTCACAACTCATTGAAATTCCTCTCAAGTGATGTAGTACGTCATATGCAACCAGTTCTTCTTTGGATGCCTTTTGGCCTCGATTCATACATTGTGGCTTGAGACCTAAAAATAGGCTATTTTCTTTTGTTCCTCCACCACTTCTGGTGGGATTATCCATTTATCTTCCATCTTTTCTTGTATCTCTTCCAAGTACATCTCAAATATCCTCAAGTTAGCCTTCCTTTCATTTTTGGTTGAGATGTGCCACAGTGCTACATACTCTAATATGCAACACTTTCCTATCCTTCAGAAAGACATGCTAAATTTGGGGTGCCTCCAACCTACCAATACTATGATCATGATCAACCATGAGTAATGAAACTCTATCCCCAAGTATTTTTCATCTTTGTAGCCATCCAAAAATAATTTCACTATGTATGGACTCCATCTAAGTAGAGTCCCCTTCACAAACTATGTGACTGCTGCGATCACCCCTTTTGGTACCTTCTCCTTACGACACTTTATTAGAAACTTACATGCCATTACCTTCATTTCAATCCTTTTCATAGGTTCATTGATCCTATTAATGACAATTCCCTTGGAACCTCTCATTGTGCCAAATGTTTTCTTCATTTCCTCTACCAAGGTCTTCTTCTTAGTTTTATCATCCAAATATTTTTTAGGTTTCTCACCATTAGTAGGAGGACTTGTGATCTGTGTAATTAGGTCTATGTCAATTTATATGGGCCTATCTAACCATAAAATACCTCCATGTACTAAATCCACTAATTATTTGATGCAGTTATTCATGTCCTTGTCATGTCCAAAATGAGGGATATCTAGTAAGTCCATTATCCTTGTGTTGTATAAACCTATTATCCATTGCTTTTGTTCAATTATTAGTACTCCTATCACAATAATCCCTTTTATTTCCAAGTATACCTATGGATCCAATTCCTGAAATTTGTCTTTATCTACTACGTAATGGCCTGAATACCATAGTTTTTCTACACATCCTACAATATTAGGTAGATCTATCACTCCTTCGTGAATGCACGGTAATTTTATCGTGACTCATATTTTTTTGCACTATGATATCTGCACCAACTGTGTCATTTTTCTCTTTCCCATTGAAGTGGATGACATTGCTTCCTAATGACGCAAACACGTCACCGTGCATGTCTACTCCCACTAGGGCCTTCTTTTCCTTAGGCTCGAAGAGCTAGAATGCTCTTCAAAACACCTTATCCGGAGTTTTCTACACCAAAGAATGCTCTTTATAATCTCCCTTTGCCCTATTGGGAAATCGGACCTCACGTGTTCGCGAGTCCTATTGCCACTGGATTAGGTCTTACCAATCCCCAAACCCGATGAGCATCCACCCACGTGTTCCTTGCTTTTATCGGGAATTTTCCCGATTGGGAAATCGACACTTGTGAGGTCGTGTATCACTTACCTCATGGATCCCTGATTTCTGATTAGAAATGATACTCTATGCTCCCCTTAGCTCCCTCTGGCTAACTCTTTCACATGTGACCTGCTGGTCCACAAGACCACAGTTCTTCCCCTATCGGAATTTCAGACTTCCTGGAATTGAAATGTGTGGAACTCACACCCTTGGAATTCCCAATTCTCTGATTTTCGATGCCACCTAGCATTGACTCCAGTGAGGGTTAACCCTTTGACACCTGTCCTCCACTACAACGCCTATGTCTCACACTCCAGTGGTGATCGGGAAATCGCGTATCGGAGTTTCACAATTCTGTAGCATAAATTCACAGGACCCTCCAAGTCCTGAAACCCGATACGGATGACATCTGTCCCCCACTAAAATACAATGACTGTGGGACCATCAAGTTTCAGGATTTTGCAACTTCTCCTGTCGTGAGTTTCTCGTCACCGAGAATCCTAAAATGCTGAACCCTGATGCACATGTGAACTCTCTCATCCATGTCACCGCTTCCCTGTCACTCTATCAGGTATCGCAAGATCGTGATTTCTAATGCAGTAGTTTCTTTGTATGCAGAAACCCCGAAATGTCAAACCTCGACTCTCCGGGACCTCTCGCCATGTGTCCCTATTGTGATCAATGCTTCTGATCCTATCGGGAAATCATGGATCATGATTTCAACATGCACAAGACTCTTGTCTCCGAAAATCTTGATATCCTGAACTCTGAACTATTCGGATTGCTGACACGTGTCCCATATGAGATCGACGGCTATGATCCCTTCCCAGGATTTCGGGAATCCCAATGTCCTATTTACCTTGACCTCGAGAACTTTGATTCTCTAAATGTTGATTCTCGTCAGATCCCTGACACCTGTCCAGTGTGAATGGACGGCTCAGATCTCGTTGGGGTTTCCCCTTGGGTTTCCCCCGATGTCTTTGTCCACGGGAATGTCAATTTCTCGATGTGCCTAAACGTCGATGGTGTTGGATCTCTGCCACATGTCCCTTTGTCAACAGACGGTCGAGATCCCATCGAGATTTCGCGACTTGCACTGTCTCAATTCCTATGATCTCGAGAATCCTGAATTCTTGGTGGAAGTTATCCCGATGACTAAACCCCGTGTAGCTTCCATAGATACGATGACTGTTGGGTATCTACCTCAGATTTGATGGCTCAGATCTGTTCTCCCTCTCTGCACTTCTCCTGAGGCTTAACCTTCGTGCACCTTCTCCCAATCCAACGACTGACAGGATTTCTTCTCCAGATCTGATGACTCAGATCATCTGTCCTGTGCGCTCTCCTGTGCACCTTCCGAGACATGGAAATCCAATGGTCCCAATCTGTTCTCTTCAGGCTGATCTGACGACTGCTGAGCTCTCCTGAGCTTTTTGTGTGTTTTCTTCATGTGCTTGGAAGAATTTGAATTCCTTCGAGGCCTTGACCTTTGCCTGCTCCCTCTCCGAGCTCTTCGAACTTGAGTCTCATCGCACGTACACAACGCTACCCTTATTGAGATTTCTCCTTCTTTCGAAACCTTAAAGGATTCTGACGTCTGCAGTCCTTGTAGAGTCTTCTCGTGCACACAACTTGCTATCTCTTCTGAGATTCTACGAGTACTCAGACCCCTTGTGGGATTTTGTCCTTCTTCTCCCTCAGATGGAGAATAAATGGATGCCCTCCTGGCTATCCTTGTACTCAAGCCCCTTCTTGAGCACTCCTAGGTCTTCAGCAACCAAATGAAAGTTCCCTCAGTGGGCTTCTCTTCTAACTTCCATAACTCAAAGAGTTCCTATTTATGCTATGTCTACTTGCACACTCTCTCTCTGCCCTATTTGCAGAGTCTCTTCCTTCCATAAAATGTTTAGCATTTATGTTCTCCTTTATCCAGTGCCTCTATGCGCCTGCTCGAATGCCCCGCTGGCAGAGCTCTCAGAATCTCAATGATTCGGATTCCCCCTTCAACTCTTACTAGAGTCCTCCTCAATTTCACCTTGTGCCTATGCTCAATGTCTACCTGGCAGAGCTCTCAAAATCTTTAGTAATTCTGTCTCCTGAAATCACATCAGAGTTATTCTTCTGTGCATTCCTTGCACCTTCTCAATGCCCACTTGGCATAGCCTTACAGAACTCCCAAGAGATTATGTCTGCAACTGTGTCTTCTTCTACACAACCTTGCCTCCAAGGTGGTCAACAACCTTGAGGTCTTCCTCCTGATTTGTTGACTTCAGTCCTATGCCTCAGCACGTCTTTGTATGACTCCTCAGAGTTCAGAAGTGCATCCTCTATGCACTGGTATTCAGAGACCATAGTGCTCTGTCATGCCCTCCTCGCATGAAACCACAAAGACCCTCAGCATAAAATCAAACACACTCCTGCAGAATGCTTCAAAAATCATACATTCACAGCATATATATGGAACACTTACAGACATGCATATAAGACAGAACATGTGCAGGAAAAATTGCTTTTGTATTCTATTAAAATTGCAAATGCCTGTTTGTACAAGGTGTTCTTGAGATCTCCTTGGCTCTTCTCTTCTCTAACCCAACTAACTCAAAACGAGATATGAAAATCTCTTTTACCTGAGGGGCTCATCAAGTGTTTCCCTCGAGGTCTACCTACTCTAATCAATTACAATCAATGGCTCTCTAGTCCAGCATCTGGATCTAGATCTCAACTGATCTTGGAATTAAAGCCGATCTTATCTAATGCCTACTCAAAGGCACGACTTCCATGGATCACCATCCTAAGACATTAAATTACATTCAATTCAAATTTGAATGAGGCTGCACCTCCCTTTCAACTCTGAATGCATGCGCGCTGACGTGGTTGGCTCGTTGTTGATGTGGAGCGATGCTCCTGCATCATACTCCACAGCTGCAAAAATCATGATCTCCTACTCATGAGCTTCCCCTCTAAGCTGTTGGAAATCCTCCTGGATCCCAAATCAGTCTTTGGAGCTTTCCATCTTCTCCATCTTCCTGCTGCTGCTGCTGCTGCTTCTGCATTACTATTGTTGTTGCCTCTTTTCTTCTGCCCAACTGCTCCCAGCTGGAAGTTCTTACTAAACCCAATATCAGCCTGCTGATCTCCTCGATCACTTCATCCAGCTACTCCCTCGACTGGTCCCATTCTTGTAGTCTCCTCCACTGCAAATTTTTTTGGCTATTTGGTAGATCATCATGATCTCCCATGCCTCCCTTATCCATTTCCAAATTCACCTGTTGGATGTGTATGCCCTGCACTTTTATCCTTTCTTCCAGGGCTTCAAATTGATCCCACAGGTTAGCGAAGAAAATGATGCCTGCTTCTTCTTCCTCTGCTTCTGCAACCTCCCCTATTGCAGTCTTTTCAGCTTCATGGCTGAAAATATTGAGCCATTTCTCAGAATGCTCATTTGTTGCTTCTGCTCCTGCTGCAAAATCACACGTTGCAGTTTCTTTAGCTTCATCGCTGAATGCATTGAGCCCTTCCTCATAATGCTCACTCTTTTCAAGATCTGCTTGGACAGCTCCCAAAGTCTTCTCCAACTCTTCCTCTTTCCTGACAATCATAGCTGATTGTTCCCCTATTGTTGTTGTATCATCTACAATAAAACCTTCTGCCTCCTCCTGGGAAAATGGTAGGAATACTTCAATTCCCCCAATCATCAGAACATCATTCTGATCTTCTTCTATCCGCTGCATCTGCTGATCCAATTCCATCTCTAGATTTATGAGACCTTCAGATAGTCTCATCTGCTCTGTCAGCTTCTCCGGCTGATTCCAACTTACTTCTGAGGTTATGAGACCCATAGATAGTCTCATATGCTCATCCCTGCCCACCTGGAAATATGGGATGTCCCTGTTGCCCTCCTGGTAGACTATGAGATCAACTGATCCCATCTTCATCAGCACTCCTTGCTGAATTGAACTCTCCTCCGAGTCCTTGAGACCTTCAGATAGTCTCAAATTCTCCTCTCTGCTCACCTAGCAATATGAGATGTCTTCACTGCCCTCCTGACAGTCTTCGATGCTTCCGCTGCCCTCCTGGAAGTCTTCGAGATCCCTCAGTGATCTCTGATCATTGTCTAGTTGGCAATGTGAATTTTCCTCACTGTCCTCCTGCCAGTCCATGAAATCTTCATCCGATCTCATCTTTGTTCCCTTGCCCATCTGGCAATTAGGAATTTCTTCTTTTATGCCCACCTGGTAGTGCTTGAGATCATCAGATGATCCCAATTCAAATTCTTCATCATCATCGAGACCTCTCCCAGTCTCTGGCCAATAGTGACAATTCATATTTTCTTCTGTGGCCTTGAAGTTTTCAGCATACCTCAACCATCTCTTTAACAGCCTGCGCTGTCCTTTGACCATCATCTCCCTGACTGGCCATTTCACCTTTGGCACCTTCATGGGCCATTCATATACCCATCTCGGCTTTTTATTCTGTCACATATTTATTTCAAGCTCCTCCATCTCCTGCTTTATATCAGCGAGCTCTTTATCCATTTCTGCTGCGCTCATCAGCTCTGGCTTCTTTCGTTCAACAGACCTATGGTCTTCAGTAGACATGTTGTTGTTCCTATCTACCTTACTGGAAAACCTACTACTGTCACTCTGCTTATTTGAGTGTTCCAGCTTCATCTCCCTATAATCCTACTAACTATCTATAGACTATTGCCTACCAACAAAAAATCAACACAGAGTCTTCCAGTGCTCTGTCTTCTTCTGCCTCTCCTGCCTAAAATATACAGACAAGAACTCACTCTGATACCACTCTAACGTGTATCAAAGTGCTTCTTTCCTTCCTCGCTCCTCTTGCCTGAAATATACAGACAAGATATCGGCTCTAATACCACTCTGACGCAAAGGTGCCACCGTGCACGTCTTCTCCCACCAGGACCTTCTTTTCCTTAGTCTTGAAGAGATAGAATGCTCTTCAAAACCCATTATCGGGAGTTTTCTACACCCACAGAATGCTCTTTATGATCTCCCTTTGCCCTATTGGGAAATTGGACCTCGCGTGTTTGCGAGTCCTATTGCCACTGGATCGGGTCTTACCAATCCTCGAACCCGATGAGCATCCACCCACGTGTTCCTTGCTTTTATCGGGAATTTTCTCGATCGGGAAATCGACACTTGTGAGGTCGTGTATCACTTACCTCACGGATCCCCGATTTTCGATCGAAGATGATACTCTTTTCTCCCCTTAGCTCCCTCCTGCTAACTCTTTTTCATGTGACCTACTAGTCCTCAAGACCACAGTTCTTCCCCTATCAGAATTTCAGACTTCACAAAATTGAAATGTGTGGAACTCACGCCCTTGGAACTCCTGATTCTCTGATTTCTGATGCCACCTGGCGTTGACTCCTGTGAGGGTTGACCCTTCGACACCTGTCCTCCACTCTGGCACCTATGGCCCACACTCTAGTGGTGATCGGGAAATCACGTATTGGAGTTTCGCGATTTCTGTAGCATAAATTCACAGGACCCTCCAAGTCCCGAAACCCGATACAGATGAAACCTGTCCCCCACTAAAGTACAATGACTATGGGACCGTCATGTTTTGGGATTTCATGACTTCTCCTGTCGTGAGTTTCTCGTCACTGAGAATCTCAAAATGTCGAACCCCGATGCACGTGCGAACTCTCTCCTCCACGTCACTCCTTCCCTGTCGCTCTATCGGGTATCGCGAGATCGTGATTTCTAATGCAACAGTTTCTTTGTATGCAGAAAACCTGAAATGTCGAACCCCGACTATCCGGGACCTCTTGCCATGTGTCACTACTGTGATCAATGGTTCTAATCCTATCAGGAAATTGCGGATCACAATTTCAACATGCACAAGACTCTTGTCTCTGGAAATCCTAATATCTCGAACTCTGAACTATCCATATTGCTGACACGTGTCCCATCAGAGATCGATGGCTATGATCGCTTCTCAAGATTTTGAGACTCTCTATGTCCTATTTCCCTCGACCTTGAGAACTCTGATTCTCCGAATGTTGATTCTCATCAGATCCCTGACACCTGTCTCGTGTGAACGGATGACCTAGATCTCGTCGGGGTTTCCCCTTGGATTTCCCCTGATGTCTTTGTCCACGGGAATGTCGATTTCCTGATGCACCTAAACACTAATGGTGTTGGATCTCTGCCATGTGTCCCTCTATCAACAGACGGTCCAGATCCCATCGAGATTTCATGACTTGCACTATCTCGATTCCTATGATCTCGAGAATCTTGAATTCCCAATGGCCGTTATCCCGATGAATAAACCCCATGCATATTTCGCAGATCCGATGACTGTAGGGTATCTACCTCAGATCTGATGGCTCATATCTGTTCTCCCTCTCTACGCTTCTCCTGAGGCCTAACCTCTGTGCACCTTCTCCCAATCCAACGGCTGACGAGATTTATTCTCCAGATCTGATGACTTAGATCATCTATCCTGTGTGCTCTCCTGTGCACCTTCTTGAACATGGAAATCCAACGGTCCCAATCTATTCTCTTTAGGCCGATCTGACGGCTGTTGAGCTCTCCTGAGCTTCCTCTGTGTTTTCTTCTTGCGCTTGAAAGAATTTGAATTCCTCCAAGGCCTCGACCTTTTCCTGCTCCCTCTAGGAGCTCTTCGAACTTGAGTCTCGCCACGTGTACACAACGCTACCTTTCCTGAGATTTCTCCTTCTTTCGAACCCTTAAAGGATTTCAACGTATGCACTCCTTGCAGAGTCTTCTCGTGCACATAGCGTGCTATCTCTTCTAAGCTTCTACGAGTACTCAGACCCCTTGTGGGATTTTTTCCTTCTTCTCCCTCAGATGGAGAATGAAATGGATGCCCTCCTGTCTATCCTTCTGCTCAAGCCTCTTCTTGAGTACTCCTGGGTCTTGAGTAACCCAGAGAAAGTTCCCTTAGTGGGCTTCTCTTCTAACTTCCAGAACTCAAAGAGTTCTTTCTTCTACTATGCCTGCTTGCACACTCTCTCTACACCCTCCTGGCAAAGTCTCTTCCTTCCACAGAATGTTCAGCAGTTCTATTCTCCTTTATCCGGTGCCTCTATGCGCCTTCTCGAATGCTCCACTTGCAGAGCTCTCAGAATATCAATGATTCGGCTTCCCTCTTCAACTCTTAGCAGATTCCTCCTCAATTACACCTTGTTCCTATGCTCAATGTCCACCTGGCAGAGCTCTCAGAATATTTAGTGATTCTATCTCCTGAACTCACAACAGAGTTCTTCCTCTATGCATTCCTTGTAGCTTCTCAATGCCCACTTGGTAGAGCCTTACAGATCTCCCAAGAGACTTTATCTACAACTGTGTATTCTTCTACATAGCCTTGCCTCCAAGGTGTTCAACAACCTTGAGGTCTTCCTCGTGAGTTGTTGACTTTAGTCCTATGCCTCAGCACGTCTTTGTCTGACTCCTCAGAGTTCATAAGTGCATCCTCTGTGCACTGTTATCCAAAGACCACAGTGCTCTGTCACGCCCTCCTAGCATGAAACCACAAAGACCCTCAGCCTGAAATCAAACACACTCCTGCAGAATGCTTCAACAATCATACATTCACAACATATATATGGAACACTTACACACATGCATATAAGACATAACATGTGCAGGAAAAACTGTTTATGTAATCTATTAAAATGGAAAATGCCTATTTGTACAAGGTGTTCTCGAGCTCTCCTTAGCTCTTCTCTTCTCTAACCTAAATAACTCAAAATGAGATATGAAAATCTCTTTTACCCGAGGGGCTCATCAAGTGCTTCCCTCCAGGTCTACCTACTCTAATCAATTACAATCAATGGCTGTCTAGTCCAGCATCTGGATCTAGATCTCAGTCGATATTGGCATTAAAGATGATCCTATCTAATGCCTACTCAAAGGCATGGATTCCATGGGTCACCAGCCTAAGACATTAAATTACATTCAATTCAAATTTGAATGAGGCTATGCCTCCCTTTCAACTCTGAATGCATGCGCGCTAACGTGGTTGGCTGGCTGCTGACATGGAACGATGCTCCTGCATCACCTAAGATGCATCTGACTCTGGCTCACCTATAAAATATTCTACTTTCACATGTTCCTTTCTTTTTGGTATTGGCTTTGTAACTAGTTCATGTGTTGGTTCGACCTCTACTCTAGGCTTGTTAGACTCTATTCTTTCCTCATCCTCGCCATTTTTCTATTGTGACATGCCTAGACTGAACTAATTCATAATGGGGTTTTGTTCTTCCATATTTGAATCCACATTCATTTTCACTGTCTCCCGTTCTTAGAATGAAGTTGGGATAACTAGTTCTGGTGACAGAATCACGTCCACGTCCATGACTCCCGAATGTACACTAGTGTTTTCCACTTTGCGTTCTTATGTCTTTGGTGATATTGTATTTATGTGGGTCCTCCTTGACATTTGGCTGGGTGATCCAACCTTTGGTGGCACCATACTGTAATTTATTAACTCTGGTGTTCTAAATTGATTTTGAAACCTTCGAGGATAATTCGTCGCTCTATGTCTTTTCTCGACTTATTCTCCTTAACTCTTGTTCGATCAAAGTCACAATGAGCTGTTATTTCCAAGTTTCATTCTTTTGTAATTCCTTCCATTAATTCTTTGTCGTATTCCACTTTTTAGTATCCTACTTTACCACTTTTCTTCTTTTTCTAGTCATTCTCCATTTCAGCACACAATGTTTAGTTTTTCTGTCACGCATTTCTTGAATTGTCACACACTAATTTTGCGTTTGTTGCGAACTATACCACCCACCCCCAAATATCCTTCCCTCCATCCCTCCCCGACTCTCTGTCTCTCACTCTCACTACCTCCCCCTCTCTCTCTCTCTCACCCTTTCCCTCCCTTCCTCTCTCTTTCCCTCCCTCCTTGTCCTTCCATGTCCCTCCCTCTCTTTCCCTTCCACCCCCTCTCTCCCTCCCTCACTTCCTCAAAATACCTCTCCCTCCATTTTTAGATATACCTCTCTCTGCATTCCTCTCCTCCTCTCCTCTTATATCCCTTTCTCTCCCCCCATATATATCAACTCCCCCCTCCCTCTCTCTGTCTCTCTCGCTSTCCCCCTACCTCTCTCTCTYTCWCWMWCTCWCTCTCCCCCTACCTCACTCTCTCTCACTCCCTCCCACAATATCTCTCTCTCCCTCTCCCTCTCTCTATTTCTCTCTATA
Organism: Picea engelmannii; assembly: GCA_009831015.1. Taxonomy (NCBI): domain Eukaryota; kingdom Viridiplantae; phylum Streptophyta; class Pinopsida; order Pinales; family Pinaceae; genus Picea; species Picea engelmannii. Next base: position 947,423 of record ML778707.1, read on the forward strand.
TTTGTCCCTCCCTCTCTCTATCTTCCATACTTGAATCCACATTCAACTCCTCTGATTCTTGTTGTATGACTAATGTTGCGATAACTAGTTCTAGTGATGGAATTTCATCCACGTCCACGACTCTTTCATGTACACTAGGGTTTTCTTCTTATGTTTCTTGTGTCTATGGTGATCTTGTATAAATGCGGGTCATCCTTGACATTTGGTGAAGTGCTCCAACCTTTGGTGGAACCATACTGCAATTTCAAAAATTTGGTGCTCTGAATTGATGTTGAAACCTTCGAGGATATCCAGTCACTCTGTGTGTTTTCTTGACGTCCTCTCCTTAGATATTGTTTTCTACAAGTCACAATGAGGTTTTCTTTGCAAGATTATTTCTTTTATAAGGTCTAAGATTAATTCTCTAACATATTCCACTTTTTTGTATCCCACTCTATCACCTTTCTTTTATTTCCGATCATTCTCCGTTCTGATGCACAATGTCTTGAATTCTATCACACCAATTTTCTATTCATTGTGCATTGTCCTACCCCTGATATTGTTTCTCC
>ML778708.1:3150-28448 GCA_009831015.1 Picea engelmannii
TTTATCTGCATAACTCTTTTTTCTATCTTATGTTGTCTTTAAATTCTATTTAATTTTAACCATTTTTTCTTCCATTTCCTTGAGCAACGCTAGCCCAAGTACCACTATGTTTGCTAGATTGTACCAACTCCCTAGAGTATTTCATTTTCTGCCATATAAAGTTTAAAATGCACTCAATTTTAATGAATCTTGATACCCATTGTTTTAAACAAATTCAACCAAATGCAAGTAATATTCTCACTTGGAAGTCTTATCCATCACATGCATTCTCATATTATCTCTCTCAATTTTCCCATTTGTTTGAGAATGATAGATTGTGCTAAAATTTAGATTTGTGCCAAATCCTTTAAATAATCCCTTCCAAAAGTTTGAAGTAAAATTTGGATCTCTATTTGAAACAATTGCCTTAAGTACTTCATGCAAGCCAACAATTTCCTTCATATATTTTTTTTTCAATATTAGTTGTCTTATGACTTAGTTTAACTGGAAAAAAAATGGGAAGACTTTGTTAATTTATCCACCACTACCATTATTGAGCCGTGTTGTCTTGCTATCTTGGGTGGCTTTGTGATAAAAAAAAAAAGGCTATCACTTCCTATTTTCACTCTAGAATTGGCAATGGTTGTAGCAAACTTGGTACATGTCTATGCTCAACGTTCACTCTTTGGTACTCCATGCATATGGATATATAGTCAGCCACATCCTTTTTCAATCCTAACCAAAAGTATTGGCTTCTTATTGCTACAATTGTTTTCTAGTAGCCAGGATGTCCATTATGGATTTCCCTGATCTGGTGGTCCTTCATCTCAATCTTGCTTTACGAACCCTTCATTTGTGTCCCAAGCTGAGACACCCCTGTACCAAATTCATTAATTCCCCTGAATTAGGAACATAAAATATATTTCTATGCATAAGTATTCAAACTTAACCCAATTTATGCTATTTTTATTTATATTGTACAATATCTTGTTGTAGGCCTCATTTTACCTATAGGTAATGCCCATATGAAACAACATCTTCTAAACTTATGGTTTTTAAATCTTATTTATACATGTTAATGGTTGTAACATGCATTACATGTACCCTTCTGCTAAGTGCATCAACAACCTTTGTCTCTTTTCCTTTGATATATTTAATATCAAAGTCATACTCACTTAACAATTCCAACCATCTTGTTTTCGTAGCATTTCAAGTTTGTTGCTCAAACAAATATTTTATACCATTGTGATCTATCGTCAACTCAAATTTATTCTCCATTAAAATAATGCATCCACATCTTCAGTGCATGAACTATGGAAACAAGCTCCAAGTCATGTGTAAAATAATTATTTTCATGATATTCAAGCTTCCTAGACTCATAACAAATGGCATGTCCATTATGAGTAAGGACTCCACCAAGTCCATCATTGTATGCATCTGTGCACACCACAAAATTTTTGCTTGGATCTGCAATCTTCAAAATAGGTGCATTAGTAAGTAATCCCTTCAATAGATGGAAAATTTATTCACACTTTGAGGTCCATTCAAATTTAGTTCTCTTCTATTGTAAAGAAGTGATGGGATGAACAAACTTGGATAATCCCTCTTTAAATCTCATGTAGTATCCAGCAAGCCCCATGAATGACCTTGCCTATGTTATATCCCTTGGTGTTGACCATCCTCTAATAGCTTCAATATTCTTTTGATCCACTATCATCCCTTCCTCTAAAATTATGTGTCCCAAGTTCCATATGGTAGAAAATGCAATACTCCAGAGAGTTGGGACAATCTAGCAAACAGAGTGGTACTTGGCCAAAGTTGCTCAAGGAAATGGAAGAGCAAATGGTTAAAATTAAATAGAATTTTCTCCCTAATAAAGTTTAATCATATAAACATTTGTTCTACTCATATAGGTATTTTTCCTTCAAGATAATCTCTTTCAAAGTCTTGGGTTCATCAAATTGGATCTTGTCTTTGTAAAATTATCACAATCCACTTAAGAACCTCTATATATTCACCTTATCCTCTTTGATAAAGCCCCCATATCTCATAACTCCAAGAACTTATTTTCATATTCCTCCATGGTCATATTTCCAAACTTGAGGTCAAATAACACTTGCATCTTTTTGTCATGGTAGTGCTCAAAATGACACTACTACTAAAAATATTTCTTGCACTGCTTCTAACCTTTTCTCATTGATGTGCTAAACTTTCATGTGTTGATCCCACCACATAGAATCATTTCTTTGTAGATGGTATACAAAAATGTTGGCTTCTAGATTGGATAAGTAATTATGCAATTGGAAATATTTTCTTATCCCTAGCAGCCAAGCTTCAACATCCTCACCCTTTTTTTTCACCATCAAATGTTGGTGGCTTAAGCTTCCTAAGCTCTCCTTACAAACCATCCAAATAATGCCTTCTTCTCTACTATCTAAATAGGGTATTTCTGGGCTGCTCCTTTATTCTTTATATGCATATGATTTTTTGGCTAGAGAAGTGGGTGATTAGTGATGCCTTTGAGTTATGGTAGCACTTCTTGAGAGCCTTCTTGAGTGCCTGGATCTTTTGTAACTATGTCTCCTTGCATGGGATCTTCCCTTTTTCTCATGCCTTTAATCTAATCCATTCTTTATTTGCTTCTATAGTTTATTCAAGCTTTTTAGCAATTGAGTGTAGTTGAGTTTACTTCTCTTAAGTTCTTATTAGCCTCTCATTATATGCTATGTAACTCTACAATTCCATATTCAAACTCCTCATGTTTTCTACCATACATAATGGATTTATTCTATCTGACTGTCTATTAGACTTTATCTCCTCATTCCCTTAACCGATGTCTAGGGATTTAACTTATCCTTCAAGATTGTAAGGTCCTTGTGCATCTTCCATATCTTTGCTCTTCAATTTTGAGATTCACTCGTTATGGATGTAAAAATTTCTCTGCAAGGAGTGTGCATACAAATAATATGGTTAGAAACATTTCATTTCCCAAATCTGTATCATTTCTTTCAAATTCTAGAAATTATGCACATTGTATTTTTTTGTCAATTGAGGCTACGAGGCCTTCTTAATTTCTAAAGAAGCTTGAAGCACTTATCCAGATTTTAATCCTTTATGCATATTATCCTATGAATCATCTTTCCAATGACTATATTCATGCTCCAATCTAAGTTCACGGCCAAAATTTATAGCTTTTAGAAATAATCATTTTTACCCAAATTCTGCATATTCTTTACTGGCACAACAATTAAGCTCAAAAGCCAACTTCTTCCACCTGTAGAAGAAAACCTATTAGGAACCAAGAAAAATGTTTTACTGAGCATAGATAATATTGGTGATGGTGAGTACACAAAAACCTTCATATTCTAAATTTGATGTTCCCAACGAATTATGCTTCAATCTTGAATTGTCAATTTTGTCCTCTGTGTATTTTCTCCAGACTTGGAATTTTTAGCTAAAACAATTGTCTCCCAAATGGAGAAAATTTGGAAAATACTCGGTAAGAAAAATTTGTCTAAATTGTTGAAAAACTAAAATGTTGAGTAAATAATGTTTTCCATATTTGTGATATGGAGTCCTTTATCCTCCACTAAAGATCCTAAAACTCCCCAAGAAGTCTCCTAAAATAGTGGATTTTGGACTATTTTTGCATTTCTATTCCAAACCCTTTTGCATTTGGCCAATTGTTCCACTAGGTTTCTTTATGTCTTCTTCCCTGAGTCACTATAAAAATCTCCTCAACAACAGGGCCTCTATCAAGGTAATCAACATGTTCTTCAAAAACCCCTAATTTGCAATTTCTTGAAATCTAGAGTAGAATTAGCCAGTGACCCTCACTGGCACTTTTATAGTCCCCCTCACTATGGACTTACCCCTAAAATTTCACCTTATTTTGATATGTTTTACTCTCGTTATGGCCAAAACAAAATTTTGGCCCCAAACTTTAAAAAATATATAATTCATCTTGCTAACATGGCAACCTCGCTGACAAGGCATGGCACATGGTTGATGATGTTGCGTTGGTGTCTACTTGTCAACCCTTGATGCGGTGATGTCACCAACCTTGCCTCCTCATCCTACCATGTCATCCTCCGAGGCCCCCCATTTACCTTTTTCCTTTTAAATTTGTGTATTATAATCAATTAATTTAATTTGGGGGCCCACTACTACCACTTGACACAATTTGAATTTTCGATTATAAGGGGTCTCTCTCTAACCTTACACCCTCCACCTAGCACATGGTCATGAGTTGATCTCATGGGAAGGTCCCGTCTCTGTTGCCAATCAACTGAGGCACATGTCCACGCTCGTAGATCTCATATCTATGGCAGATATTCATTACAAGTCAACAACATGCACATGGTTTAATTTTACAATGAGCTCCCATAACCTCTTACCACCCGCTTTCACCTGGGGGACACACTTTACACCCATGGTGATCACAAACGCCTAAGGCAACAATGCAAAACCGTTGTGCATTGGCTTGTAACCACTTTTGTGGATGTGGCCACCTGCACACCTTGGATCCACCTAGTAGCATCCTAAAGCCTGCACAACACCCTACCAGTCCACATCACCAATATGGTCAACATCATAAATTTGGCAATTTCCTCAAAAATTAAAAAATATGTAATTTTTTTTACTCCATAGAGTTGCCATGAAATCTCTAGACTTAGCTCCCCTTGGCCAAATTTGACCTTTGCACCTGCCAATTCGACATTTCCACAACAATCTTCTACGGAATTTCATCCAAAATTAGGAATTTTGCCTAGTTTTCCCCAATTTCACAAATATCCATGCAGGCCAAACTTTGCAACAATGAATTTATAAAATCATGCCTCTATATGCTTGAATAGAAAACCAATTTTAGGTTTTTCAACTCTTAATCCCACCATTACCAAATTCATAACTTTTCCCCAAATTTAAACATTGAGGAAAATTCCGTCAAACATATGACCTGTATCATGTAATCTTCTTACTCTACTAACTTTGATCCTTGGCCCATACAGCCACAATGTTGTAACCACCGCTCTTATACCACTATAGAACATACCCAACCACCCATGTACAATGTTGGGATGGTGGGGTACTTAAAAATTCCTCTTCTTCCACCCACTAAAATTAGCTCTAATACCATAACAATTTCTATCATGCTTTTAATTAATGAATTCATGCAATATGCCATGCAAGCTCATGCAATTATCATGAAAACATTCACAATTACAGAGGCAATTACTCATGCAATATAATATCATTTACACACACAAGATACACAACATTAACTCAACATAAATATAATAAACCAAAACACTTATCTTTATGAAATAATACATCAACTAGCTGCAGATGTTTGATGTTCCACCCAACCATCAGCTTTGTTGCACTTAATATCTCTACAACAGACCACCCTTGAGCTAGGGCTATGAGTCCACAAGGACAAACTAGCTCTTATGGTTGGCAACAGTATTCACACACAACCCATTTCCCAATAATATCACAGTATTTTACTCCTATAGTAATTCTAATCACCCAACGCTCTTTCTCATTCAGTCCGCACAACTCAAGGAATGTGATCCCCTTCTCTACCACGCAATTCCTCAGTTTATCTCAATTCCGTCTATGGCTCCAACACAAACCAACCAAGAAATCTCTCAGTTGGGGGCTCCCTAAATTCCAGCTATAATAGAGTCCTTAATAGCAGTGTTTACTCATGCACATGGGCAATTTACCCCATAATTCTCATAACAAGCATATTCAACACTATGTTATAGGCATAGAAGCCTATCTCTCTAGCATGTTTCCCCTTTGAATGATGGAATAATTTTTCCAGAATGATGGGTGATTCCCCTAAAATCAAAGGTTATATTTTCATGCCCACAACTAACCACATGGCTCACTAGGAAGCCCACATAACTACCTTGGAACTCTTTCCAAGGTTGGTATGGAAATAACATAAATCAAGGTAACAGGCTATGGATTATAATAAAATATTATTATTTGGCTTTCGACCCCTTTGAGCCCCCTAATCCTCCTTTCATTCCTCTCTTATGAAATCATATCCTCCCATGTTCTTGTCTTTATCATTTGCAATGAGTGATGTATTATTATTATTATTATTTACATATTACAATTGTTTGGAACTGAGCTACCTTGTTCATCTCTCATCCTTTTATAATGTATACATTTACATTTTAATTCGAGGGATCAAAACTGGGGTGTTACATTAACAAACCATAAAGTTAAAGATGGTTGAAAATCAAATATGCATTAAGACAATTATTGGACAGTTGAAAATCTCAAATATATATATATATATGAAGTTCATGTACACACCATAGCTTTATCCTAAGGCTAATACAATCCTCTAACTCTCCAAAACCATAGCTAGGGAAAACCAAGGAAACCCTAGCCAACACCAAAGATTTCCAACAATTGAGCATCGCACTAGCAAATCCTCCAAGGAAATAAGTCTCCTCTTCTCCATTCAATAAGTACAATATAGGGTTTAATCACAAAACTCTAGCTCCAATGTCTCAAATGGATGAAACCATAACCCTAGCATTCAAGATGCTCCAAAATCTCCAAGAAACCCTTGCACCTCTAGGAAAAGAGCAAGAAAGTACAAAGATGAAAAACTGAGAGAGAGAGAGAGAGAGAGAGAACTCTTCTCTTCACATCTCTAACACAAGATATAAGTGATCATGAGATATGAAAGGACTCTCTCCTACCTCTATATATGAGAGGTAAGTGGGGCTAAGAAAACATTTATGGGCCTAAACACTCACAAGCAATTTACAAAGCCATAAGTAGGCTACACATGTGAATCACTACACTCTGAGGATACACATGTCAAGCTTGAATGCAATGCCATACACAAGCAAGGCTCCAATGCAAGGGAACTCACAAGCAACCTAAACACTCACAAGGCTAAGAAAACATTTATGGGCATAAACACTCACAAGTAACCTACAAAGCCATAAGTAGGCTCACACATGTGAATCACTACACTCTAAGGATACACATGTCAAGCTTGAATGTGATGTCATACACAAGCAAGGCTCCAATGCAAGGGAACTCCATGAGATGTGTCAAATGTTCATCCTCCAAGACTCCAAGGACTCCAACAATCCTCGTAAGCCATGTGTTCCATTGGGTCCACTAACCCTGCATGAACATCGTCACAACCTAGGTGTCCCAAAGTCAATTCCATGCATTCATGCAAGCATCCAACCTACTCCATATTGTCTAGGGCTCAATGCCCTCTTCTGGAATGCCAAACCTAGTCCTCTAATGTAGGGTATTCTCCAAGCAAGTAACCTCCTCCATGTGGCTAGCATGTAGAATGTCACCAAGCTATCTAAAGATCTCCAATGGTCCAAAGAAGAATGTCATGCATGTGTCCAACTGAGGTTAAGAAACCATTCAGTAAGCTATCTTCAATGTGCAAATCCATCACAAACAATCCGAGGGCTTATCATACACCATGTACCCCAAATCTCATGAAGCCACCCAAACATGGTGTAAACACTTTTGAGAAACCACAAAAGCTAATATAGTGTTTTCAAAGTGATGGTAACTTCTTCAAGATCACAGATTCAACCGCTTTGATACCAATATCATCTGTAAATGAGGGAATTATATCCCACTCATTTCACCAACACGAATCATACAGTGGAAATTCTATTTTATCCCATGTTCTCAAATCTAGTTTCAAGACTTCATTGGTCTATTTGTAGTGCCAATTTAATTTAATTGAAGCTTTGTTTCTTCAACACCCAATCGACCATATCCCTGCACATTGGAGAGAGATATGTATACTTTCTACAAAATAATAAACTCTACTAATGAAAGGTATCCACACAACACTCTAACTCTTCCAAAAAAGTCCCTACTCTGTTTATTGTAGTTTTGTACTGCCAAATTAAATATGTGTTCGACATGATTGTTGTCAGTTGAATGCCAATCAACAACACACTATTCTGCCAAATCCAACCCAACAATTGGTCGGGTTACAATGGCTGCTAAAATTATACTCTATCTATTGTTTAAATATGCTTACCTAACACGAATTCAACGAAAATCTGTGTCCAATTATAAGAAACCGACAATTAATTATTTACCAAGATACCCAATCGTATGTTTGTAGGTAGAGTTCAACATGCATTTATAAGTAGGCTTATATGGATAGGAAGTCACTTTTTTTCTGGCCAAGGCTTCCCAATTAAAATTCCAATATAACCAATATAATATGCATATATAAATTTTCCAACATGTGGTGGTTGTAATATATACCAAATCTCATGTGCTTGAAGTGAGTTATTGGGATGTAGCTTGCTATGGCCAATTCGAGCCAATTTGTGTTGGTGTTATAGGGAATAAGCTAGAAATTTATGTGTGCTTTCTGTTGTGGTAATAAATACACAGTGTGCAGTGCAGATAGACCCAATGTAGAGGTCAAGTGAGAGATTACACACAACAACAATTAAATGAACCAATAACTAGAATGCCCAATGAAGTAATGAGGATGTCGCATACAATGTCTTTGACTATGTTTTGGGCAATTGATTGTAGGTAAATGCCTCACAAACCACACAGAAATATATCATAATTAGCGATCAAACCAAATAATGAGAAGGCTATTATAGGGAATAGTAAACCATGGTTCAATAGTTGATATCATTGTAGTGTTCACACTACCACAACCCAAGCAAATCAACAATTTAAGGTGCCAATTAATTAACAATCAATCCCACAAGTGAATAAGAGTGTTGTAATTGTGAATTTCACACCAACAAGCAAAGCTACTAATGACAATGTTGTTATATGTAAGTTACAGTCTACAAGCTATGATTTTTATATCAGCAATTGGTTAAAATATCCAAAACCAAGGACATAAAAATTAATCATGAAATAGACAACAGATCACCCTGGAAACCAAATTATAAAACCAGCATTTGATGGAGATTTTATTAAGCTCAGGAAATAGCTACAAAGGGTGAGTTATGCACTCTCAATATATTTTTTTATGCATTCTTACTCACTAGCAATATTTGTAGATGGCTTTGGCTCATGGATAATCTTCTACTCATGCATGGATAGACTTAATGGCTCCTTCATCCTCTGATCTTCAAGAATATTTCCTCTTTGAGTACTCTTCTTCTGCTACTGCACTTTTTATTCCCAAGCTACATTTTTTTTCCATCTCTCTTCCTCCCCTCCTTGATCTCCAACAACATTCTTTTAATAGAGTTGCCTTGGAAGGCCAGCCATCAAGGGAGACTTTTTGAAGGATCCATTTTGGATCACATAACCAGGTAGAGACTTAAGGTTTTGCTCTATTAATTAGAGTGCAAGGCGCAAGTTCAAGCAAGAAAAATTGTATTCATCCACAATACAGATTCACAAAACCGCTGCTGTATGAAAATCCTTCCACCGCCGTACAACATGCATGCAACCATACATCAACTTGTCATAATTGACGAATTCTATGCAGGATCACACAACAGTCATAGGTAATAGTGTGTGAATTGTACCAGTAAAATTTTTGTTTAGACGATTTAGGTTCTTTTAGATCAAGCAAAGAGTAGTTTCAGATTTAAGATATTAAGCAGGGATATGCCATTAGAAAAATATTCAGGTTTCAATTTCCACACCTGGAAAGTAAAAATTCAAATGCAATTGATGGACAAAAACATGTGCGAAATAATAAAGGGAACTGAACAATCACCTACAAATCCCAATAAACTACTGGAATGGAAAAAGCACAGATGATAAAGCCACATCCATCTTGTTAAATAGGTTGCCCTCTAAATATAACAATGTTATTTTTACTCTCAATCAAATGTCTTCACAAACTCTGGAAGACATGATTGTTGCTCTTAGCTAAAGAAAAGAGAACCATTGCAGGGGATACACAAGATGATCCTCAACCTGAGACTGCATTATACTCAAGATACAGTCGTAGCAGATCAACTAAACAAAGGGGGGAGATGGAATATTACTATTGCAAGAAAATAGATCGCACAGCATGGAATTGTAAATTTCAAGCCAATGATGTTCTCAAGGGAAAGCTCAATGGCAGACCACATGTACCTAATGTAGTTGTTGAAGATCCACTGGATGTAGACAATGGTGATAACCTTGTTGAAGAAATGGCATTTTATGCATGTTAAGAAGCTCATACTTTGAAGGCGGGAAGAGATATAATGTAGATAAAGTCAGCATGGATGGTTGCCTAGATAGTTCAAAAGTTTGTGGACCTTAGGAACTATACCCTTATGAGGATCATGAAACAACCAGATGGAGCACTATGGATGTTGCTCAATATGGAAGGTTGTCCAATAATTCAAGAGTTCAGGGAGGTGGTATCCAGGACTTGAGAATTCAACTTGGGAGCTACACCTCTACAAGGGTTACGAGGCAGCTTGATGGAGCCCTACCGGTCCAAGCGTTGTTTTTCAAAGAAGAAGCATCTGGAAAATATTTGGTTATGACTACTTATATTTTGTTTTTCAGTCAGTATGTGTTTGATTTCAGTAAATTGTGTTTTCAAGCACTATAAGCCTTAAGACAAGGTTTTACATATAAGGCTTATATGTGTAATAAAGTCACCTTGGTGACTTAGGCTATGAAAGGGAGGTTACTAGTATTATTAGCTTTTAGGGTTTTGGACAAATAAGGCCTCTTGAATTCTTTATAAGATAGGTGAATCTCATTGTAATAAATGCACTAGTTATTCATAATATCAATGAGGGTTATTATGTAGTCTCTCTCATGTGCTCTATGATGTAATCCTATATAAGATTTTGACATTTAAGGTTCATGGCTAATACATAACAATGACATGTTAATAATATAATATGAGATTAAAGTTAATGATAATAATAAGTATTAAGTTTAATTGGGTGGTTAGCCCACCTTAACCATCTTAGGGTACTATATATGATGTAATGTATAGTGAAATGCATGAGTAATACTTGATGTATTTGAGTAGCCTACCTCAAGCTAACTTTATATGCTGCAGCATTATCGATAATATATGAAATTTATTATTCTCTCCACGTGTTTATTTTCATGTATATACGCAGTTACAAAATCATACATATTTTCCTTCTATCGATGAGAACGTGCCACCTTTTTCCCTTCTTATTCTTTTTCGACTTGAAAGGAATCAAGTGAACTGGTTCTTATAAAGGAACCAAGTGACATTGCACAATTTTGATCTTCTCGGAAGCAAGACACCATTGTAAGGAGATCAAACAATGCTAAAATATTGCAAAATGGACAAATATATAGAACGTTCGCTCACATGTATGAATGACAGAAAATGTATGTTTCATACAATTAGTTAGTAGACTACAACATGTTGCTCTCCTTTCAATTTGGAGAGCTGCTCCCTAACATACAGTGTAGGAAGTGTTACTGCACCAATTTTCAGAAAATAATGAAACAGTGCTAAAATATTGCACAATGGACAAATATATAGAACGTTCGCTCACATGTATGAATGACAGAAAATGTATGTGTCATACAATTAGTTAGTAGACTACAACATGTTGCTCTCCTTTCAATTTGGAGAGCTGCTCCCTAACATACAGTGTAGGAGTTGTTACTGCAACAATTTTCAGAAAATAATGAAAAACATGTTGGAAAGATTCTAACCTTCCATCAGTACAAATTTACTTGATATAACTACAATCAAGATTGGAAGTAAACATACAGAATAGCATGCAGACCCCCTGCTTGTAATCAAAGTGAACTTACCTTAGATCCCCGTGGAAGGATCCCAGGCTTAGCTGCATTAGAGATGCCAATACCAAACTTTGGTTTTTTTTCTGCTGCCTTGAGAATCTGGAAAGAGCACATTAATGTTTCATCCACACTCATCATTGCACCAGCATTGTCAAATGCACCACAGTAATTTGGCGCAGAAAAGATTGTTACAAGTTGCCTATCAGCGAAAAACTCATAGCCATCCTCCACTACCTGCAGAGTTAGAATTTGTCAGCATCTTCTCTATCTTGATATACATGTTAGTCAGATAAACACCGTAACATCATAATCTGCAGTAATTTCCTTTGTAGATATTCAATGCTAATTTATCCAAAACACAAAAAACCTCATGAGCTCGACATATGAGATCCAGATCATGCTTTTGAAGGAATTCAGAGACTCTATCAGGACCAAATGTGTATGATACTCCTCTGTCATTCATCCCCCATCCTTGAGTATCATTATTAGGATCTGACCAAAGAAGATCACATAACAGTCCTGCATCTGGAACATCTGTAGGCCGAGGTATATTCCTGATTTGGTCCAAGCTATTTAGATCTGGTGAAAAGCCTCCATGCATGCATAGTATCTTTTCATCTATGAGAGCTGCCACTGGGAGGCAGTTGAAGCAGTCAGTAAATACTTTCCATAACCTAACATTGAATCTCCGTTTGCATTCATCATAGAAGCCATATATACGATTGATTGAGGCACATTCATGATTACCCCTCAGCAAGAAGAAATTTTCAGGGTATTTAATTTTGTATGCAAGGAGAAGGCATATAGTTTCTAAGCTTTGTTTGCCACGATCTACATAATCCCCTAAAAATAAGTAATTTGCTTGTGGTGGTAAACCACCATATTTAAAAAGCCTTAAAAGATCCGAATACTGTCCATGGATATCACCTGCAAAACAACAGTACATAAAATTAAAAATATTAAGATGTGTTGCTCAATGGCAACTGAATGGAAGTATAGACCAAATGGATGATGTTGTGTAACGTCACTAGAAATAGTAAAAGCACACTGCCCCAGAAACAGCTTGATATAACAAACTTTCATATTAAGGAGGACCTTTGTATTTGGCATTAAAAAGTCCTAAAATAGCATCTGTAAAATGACCTAAAATATAGAGCAATTTCTACCAAACGACTTAGTGATTTGTATTGCTGCATAAATGAAATAAGTTACAACAATTTAGCTGCTAAAACAAATTAAATTATATCCCATCCATACAAAGTTACATTATACATCTGCTCTATTATATCGACACCGCGCACATGCTCAGGAACAATATTCAAGAGATTCTATGCAGTCAGGAACTCAAACATTCCAGAATATTAGATAACTTTGCCATAAAGAGACATGTAATTAAAAACAGGCTACTAAAGTTTATACTCTCACTTCAAGGCCAGAATATCAAGAGCATTAAAATATCATCAAATAAAAACCAAAGACAAGCTGTTGAGAATCGATATCTGAAACAGATAAAACTATATTGGTTTTAAAATAGTTTAAAACAGTTTTCTTTTTTTTTATAGATTAACAGTGCAGATGTAAGCACTAGTGAAACCTTTAACATAAAGCAAGAGGTATACATGGTGCTCAAACCCGTTCAGGTTTTAAATTTGAATTCTTCGAAGTCCAAACTGGATTCCCCAAGGTGCACCAAATCATATAAAGACCCAGACAAATCTGGAGTTTCTCTTACCAAAAACCATTAGAAAATAAAGGAAAATAATGTAAAAATACTAACCTAACTGATGCCAACGGTAAAAGCAGAAACAAGAAAATAGAAAGAAAAAAAACAGTAAACATTTTGACATTCAAACATAATCTTGGGTCTTGTAAGCCAATGAAACTCAATGTACCGATCCAAATTCTTATTCTACTATTTTAATTTTCTTATATTATCATCAGGTCCAAACATGTGGCAAATAATTTCCACCATAACATTTTTGTCCAAATAATAATAACACTCTGAAATATATGAACTTACTTACAAAAATAACCTAATACCATTTTAATGTTTTAGTGTATCTTACATTATTGTCATTTTAGTTTACTAATATTCAATCTAGCTAACATACAAGCAACAATTTTTCCCAGCGACCAGACATTCCCTCCTTGATCAGGTATCAGCTACTCCAAATTTTTGGAATAAGATTTACATGAAAAGATGAACTATGATGGCAAGAAAGTTTGCAGGGTATATATGAATGTCTGATGCATAGGGTGTCTGGATATCCATCATATTCTTCCTTTATGCATGTAGTATACATTGTGCAATATACGATATTGTACTGTTTTGTATCTTGCATTTCTTTATGTGACTACATGTTTACCTGTTCTTGTATTTTGCTGCAACTCCAAACTGAGGAACCCAAAATGTAAAATATTGAATCAAAACCCAATAATGCACCCAAATTTTACGTCCAAGATTCCCAATAATTCCATAATTTGCTCTTGCTACCAGGTATCCATGGAAGAAAATAAATGACTTAACATGGAGGCCAAGGAAAACATGAAAGAATCATATACACAAATAACTTCAAAATATATAGTTCAGAACATAAGTTTTTATAGGGAAAATGTTTTCCATTGTAAATAGTTAGTCCTAATGTCCTTAAATCCTAAAGTCCTACGTGTCATTGACATGGTTATAATTTAGGTCATAAGTAAGTCCAAAGTGTTCGAGTCATAATGTTAGTAGTTGAGAGACAGTTCAAAATATTGGCTTAGCATATAAAAAAAACTTGTAATCCAATAATAGGCAGGTTGGAGTCATTGAAGATTTTGACAGTTAGCAAGCTCTCCTTGTATATTTAATTTTGCTTTGTCTAATGTAATCCTGATGCCAAGTTTTAAATATTGTCTTGACAATCCTTCTTTCCCGTTTTGATTCAACTTTGGGGCTTTGGTGTTGATTTTGAACCCCTTGGACTCAACCCTTGGTATGCTCTAATACCATGTTGATATCCATCCTCTACTCAACACCCGACAATTAGCTCAAAATAAAATCACTTTATCTACTAAAAGCACAGCTGAGTAATCAACTAAACATGCAGCAGAAGCATAAACTAGGAAACCAAAATCTCACACACAAGACACCAATATTTTCAGGTATAAACCCCTGGAAAAACCCCGGAGGAAAAGCTAGTTCCAGTATGTTTTTATTAAGGTCAAATCAGGGCTCCCGTAACAGGGAAAATGGCCCACTAAGAGAAATATACACTGCAGACAAACCTGGAAATTCATGTGATGTTGTACGACCCTTGTACCAACACGTTTCCTAAGGTGTACACAACTGTCCTTCAGCAAACTCACGTACATACGTGACTGTCTCAACTAAGCCCCGCGTACATGTTAGGAAAACCCGTACAGAAACTTTCGTACGACACACCCCTTTCCTTTTGGCTTCTATCCTCTGAAACCCACCTACGACTGCCTCTGCTCTCTCTTCGCCTTGACATGTATGACCTATAGATGGAAGTCCTTCTCCACCTATCCAAGATCTTGAATCATAGTCCTTTGTGATCCAACTCTCTCTGCATCAACAATTGGACGAAATCTCTTCACCCAACCTGTGATATTTCCTCACTCTCGTGTAAGCAAAAGTCCTTTGCTTCTACACTACCCACACTAGAAAAATTCCTTCTTTGCTATCCTCAACCTTGGTCTCTCACCAATGTATGTCACACAAGTAAGTGTCTTCCTCCTTCACCCTAGCCTTGCTTTTATAATCATGAATTACAATCTATTTCTAATCTCCAAAGTGATCTACAATTGAGATTATTTCTCACACTCACTTAAGATTTAGATTACATGTTGCATGCTATGCATGTTCCTTAATTAACTCAATTAATTAATAAATACAATTTTACTTTAATTAATTCCTTTTAACTAAAGCAAACTCAAAGATAGAAGATTTTCAACAACTTCCACATGCTAGACACATGCCAATGCGGAAGTACATGTCCGATGCTACCACTAACATCAACATTTGGCACCTTATACTTCGCAGCTCCTTCCAATTATCTTTGATGTGGTTCAGTAGAGTTTATGATGTGTGTTGTTCTACTTAGTAGCTGTCTCCATTGATACCATTGTTGATGTTTTGGTAGCTATGGGAGGTATTAACCTCCATAGATAAACCTTTGACTAGAATAGAATATTTTGGAAGCAAGAGAAAACCTAAACAAATGTGTGAAAACCCTGGAAGACAAGTCGGCTCAGCAGAATAAGTAATATTGAAGTATTATATGCAGAAAAGGACAGGTCGACCCTGCTTGAAGAGACACGTGTTCACATGGCGAGATTAGTATAAATAGAAGGCGCTTGAGCTCATTTGGTAACACACTCACACTCAAGAAAGCGGTGCGCAAGTCTAGAGGAAGAGTGCAGCTGGGTACTGATCTTGGTTTATGGTTTGGGACTTTCTGCTTGGTGCACTACCTTTGGAGAAAGGTGCGCTCTTTCTCTTAGTTATCTGTTGGGTCTAGTGTTGCTTCCGGAATCACTCTATCTGTCAAAGGTTACGGTGTTTGGGGGTGGTTGTGTGCCTATGGTTGGGTGACAATATTGTGATATTGTCTATGATTAAACAAGCACAATATTCTAACAGGTTATGGGCCCACACCACCTTCGGAACAATCTAACCACTGGAAGGTAGATCCGCATCTCTCTGTCATGCTCGTTGTAGCACAATTGCAGTTGCAGTGCCAGTTCCTTCGTGCCAGTTGCTCCGTGCCAGTTGCAGCACCAATTGCAGTACCAGTTGCATTGAAATTTTATGTGAAGTATTAGGACTATTTTTTGGTTTTCCTAGTGCGCCTTACACTAGCGCATCTCCAGCTACCTCCAGATCACAAGTTGGAGCACTTTGAAATTTTTGGGTTCGTCATTGCTTGTCACTGCTGTCGGATGGTGGCACTGTTGCCGAAGGTATGTACTTGTATATGTTTAAACTGTATCACTATCTTGAGGGTGTTTGTAGGAGAAGGGATCTTTTGTCCAAGTAACAATAGTAGATCCAGACGGATCTCAGATCCAATACATTCAGAGGAACAACACACTCTCTAGGTTGGAAAGAATACTTGTTTCGGAAGAAAAGCAACTCAAGCGAAACAATAGCCAGACTCTAGGTTTGCATATCAAGTTTGATATTATTGTTGCTTAAGTGAGTATTGCAATCCTTCAGATTTTATTAATGCTAGGAACAAATGAATACTTAGTAGCATGTACTATTAATATAAATGCTTATTGTACTTAATTGCAAAATGAACTAACATCTCCTCTAGGAGATATTTCTTGTTCTTGTTCTCAGAAAGGACACCTTGGTAATGCTATAATGAATTACCATGAAATTGATATGTTCTTATACAAAATGCTATTATATTGGAAATACTTTTGCTCTTGTTGTTTTTGTTTCGGGTAGGTTTTCCTACGTATTCCAGGAAGGTTACCAAAGAAAAGCAAGATTTGAAAGGACTAAGAGGGATTCAAACTTCAGAGGGAGTCAATGATCAGGAAGAAGCAAGGTTTCGTGACACTTTGCAGGATTCTGCATAAATTGGCAGTGAATCACATAGGTGATAGGTAGTGTTTCACTTGATAGTGTCCTTAGGCTTCCCCATGCATTAAGGTTGGACTTTTCCTTCAGGGAGTGTTTGAGCGATAACACAAAGCACCAACGAGAACCAATCAATCCCTACCACAACTAATGAAATCTCAATAGTTGGCAAATGCATACACAAAAGAAGAATGTGAAGCTCATGTCAAGTCAATGAATAGTAAGGATGCCCCTGATCCTCTAACAAAAATTTATCAAGCGAATTGAGCAAGTACATCGGTGAGCATAATCTCTTTGGTAACTTGCATGCAACCAAAGATCGAGATATGTTGAGTTCTATCAAATGGTGGAACATGTATGGCTCATAGTATGTGTTATATAATATAACACATACCACATATCTACATAAATTGGCGGTGAATCACATAGGCGACAGGTAGTGTTTCACTTGATAGTGTCCTTAGGATTCCCCTTGCATTAAGGTTGGACTTTTCCTTTAGAGAGTGTTTGAGCAATAACACGAAGCACCAAAAAGATTCAATCAACCCCTACCACAACCAATGAAATCTCAATAGTTGGCAAATGCATACACAAAAGAAGGATGTGAAGCTCATGTCAAGTCAGTGAATAGTAAGGATGCACCTGATCCTCTAACAAAAATTTATCAAGCGAATTGAGCAAGTACATTAGTGAGCATAATGTCTTTGGTAACTTGCATGCAAGCAAAGATCGAAATATGTTGAGTTCTATCAAATGGCGGAACATGTATGGCTCCTCTACCACATATCTCCATAAATTGGCGATGACGGTGCTTTCTCAGGTGGTTAACACTTCATTTGCAGAGAGGTGTTGGAGCACCTATAGCTTCATCTACAACGTAATGAGAAACAACTTGAATCTAGTTTGGGCCGAAAGCTTGGTTTATGTGCAGTACAACTTGAGGTTGTTGTCCCATTATTGTGATGCAACAGAGAATGATAATTATAAAAGAGATGTGACTTGGGACAACAATCGAGAGGAGACTAATTTGGAGGATGGAGCCATGGTTTTAGAGTGCTTGGAAGATGAACTTTTGGGTGATCATGATAGTGATCATATTCATGGAGTAGACATGTCACCTCCATCCACTGGTAGGTTTCCAGATGCAACAATTTTTCCTTTATCTTCACAACATCTAGTGTTACATGGGGGCCATGCGGCTGCTAGTCATGTTCCACGGGCTCTTCCACCTAATCCTCCTCTTCTTCATAGATCACAAGAAAATAAACTAGGAGTTTCTCATGGCAAGAGAAAAGCTTAGTGGATAGTACTTACTACTATATAATAGATCTCTTTTTCTTTTTCTTGTTTAGAAGTAGTATCTAAAACTTAGTACTTTGTCTTTATTATGACTTATTTTGTAAACAATGAACATTATATTATAGTTTACCTTTGAAGTTTGAAGTTTGAACTATTGACTAAATCTTACAACTATTTGTTAGTGAATATGATGCTCTAGAGTCTTTCATTTTGTGGTTGATGTTGTCTGTTACAATTTGTTGATGACAAATTTTATATGATTGAAGTTGTATGTGTACTAAATGGTTGATGTTTTAATGATCATCACTAATCCAATATTAAATGATCTTAAATCTATGTTTTCATGTTTTTTGCATTTGATTCAACATTTTGCATGTTTTTTTTTAATTCTTATATATGCATCAAAATATATTAAAATATCTGTTATCTAAAATTTAACTCTCCCGAAACGCTTCACTCTTAGAATCTTTTTGAAAATTGCACTTTTCTCTTTATGCTTTGCGCTCCCAACAACCTTGGTTCGAAGGGAAAGTTGCTTCCAGGATAGGCAGTGCTCAATAGCCTCCTAGGCTTTCCTTATACTTTGTATAAAAAATATGCTAGAAATTTTAACATGAGATGGCGTGAGCAAGAGGGTTTGAAATGAGACTCCCTTCCAAGAATGCTTCCAAGTGGAAGGACTTATTTGATTCGATGTCGAAGAAGGACCTTCTAGACTTCTTTTCCATCAACAACTCGAATCACCCATTTGTAGGTGAGTTTTTATGATACCCTAGCCTCCAAATTCTCACAGGATGCAGTATATCTTCTAATTAATTCTATGAAACCCCTTACTCTTGTCAGTCTTGGCCCATAGAAAGTTTTAGAGAGCTTTCCCTAGCATGGAATAGGCTGCTTTCGAGGGAACCCAATAAGAGGAATAGTAAATGTGAGTTGCAGTGAGCACTTTAGTGAAAATTTGAAATTTTGCTAGGAGGCTAAGGTCTTTGTAATCCACTTAAGCCTTGACGATGAAAGGGATTCTTACAAACTATAAGATATAGCTCGGTTGGATCCAAGACTAGTTTTGCGAGGTAGGCTAGTTAGGCATATGTTGTTGCCTCTCTCTATAACATTGTGTCTTGGCCCATTAAATATTTGACCTGAGGCTACACAAAAGGTGTTCAAACACTCCATGGTGTGAACCCAAGAAGTTTGGTCCTTGTTATCGCACAATTTGTACTTGGAAAGATAAAGGAAAGGTAATGAAGACAAACTGGCACAACGGGAGACTATCCTATCACTGTGACCTTAATAGGATAACTCTTTCTATTTAGGGTGGTAGGCCCAGGGGAGACGTCCCCGATGACCTGGGGTTTTGAGAAGGCAAAGGTTTATGGCTAAGTAAAAGTTTCCCCATCACAAGTCACTACCGATCAGAAAGTCCGACTAAACAACCAATAAAGATAAATAGTAACCAGAAATATACCTGCCCAGAACAAAGCAACAAGAAACTATATATTCGCAAGATCACTTGTTGGTTAGTACTTCATATAATTGGACTTTCTCAAATAAAGCAATCGACTAATATTATTAATGAAGCAATCAATGATCTATAATAGCAATAGTCACAATACGTCACTTCACAATTAATGCTTTTAAAGAAGCTTCACAATGAGCAAGAACGATTTATCATCATATCAACATTCATTAGAAGCCAAGATTACTATGCATTATCCAATCTTTCAATTGCTTTAAAGAAGTATTAAGTGCTGTAAAGTATAATCATAAATCAAATGGATGATAGCAGCAATAGGGTTAGAAGGTATTGGTGATTGTTCAAAGGTTTTGAAGTTTGTGATCAAGGGCCTTGATAGTCAAGGAAATTCGGAGCCTAAACATCTTGCATTGGCTCTTTGAATGGTGGTAAATTCCTTGGATATTGCCTCTGGATACCATGCTAAAGCTTGACAGTTATTGAAACCCTTTAGCAGAGATATTGTTTAATGAATTGTGGAAACACTATTAAGTTTTGGTAAGTCATTGAAGAAGATCAAGTAGATGAGACAGTTTAGCACACAAACACTTATGTCAATATTCAAATAAGGCAACAATTTTCAATCTCAGATCTCCACAATACATTGCAAACTTGACAATATGGACAAAAATAAATTGAATATGAAAATGGGACAATGATTTACAAAAATATCCAATCGTTTCAACAAATTTGTGACTGATTAGGTTGTCGAGATAGTTTGAGACAAGAATGTGTTGCAACAATTCCCTTAAAGTTGTGGTATGTTCCTCATATTTGAACAAAAAACCTTTACTAACCTGGCCCAAATTGCAAATCTGCCCCAAAGCATGAAAATATGGATGAAAATGATGTAGTATTGGACCTGCAAAGAAATAAGAAACTCCTAGAGTTTGATAGGATAAGATAGATGACTAAGAAAAAACCTTACAAACCCTTGTATGTTGGCTTAGGGTTACTAGTGTAAAATCGGCCAGCCAAAAGTCAAAGAAAAATTTGTCATTTAGGCTAAAAACAAAAAAAAATGATGGATGAAATTTTTGTTTTGAGTTGACTGAAGAAATCAGTGAATAGATCTATCTACCATTGGGTGATGGGGTCAATCTTGGTCTTTGATGAAGATCTATTTCTTTTCTGGAAATACTAAAGTCTCCCACACCAGTGAATGAGCATGGGGAAGGTTCAAACTATGGCAAAGGGTCTAAGAAATTTTCAAGGAGGTTAAGATCATGAACTAAACAAACCTTGAAGGAAATGCAAGAAATATTAATTTAATCATATGTGAGAAGATCACGGGGGCTTCAACATGAAAACAATACATTAACACGTCCATTCATAAAAGAGGTAAACAAATTAGTTAATACCTAGGGCAATATATTAGGGTGTATTAAGGGGTGGAGGGGAGTTTTAATCATATACACCAATATAGGTATTGGGGGGATGCACTCAAGAGGGGGGGGTCGGAAATATAAAATAGCCAAAAATCCAAATCTGTGGGCGTGCTCAAGGGGGAGTTCGAAAATATAAAATGGCCAAAAATCCAAATCTGTGCTCTTTTTGTTTTACACAGTTACTTCTCACAACGAAACCCTAGCCCGATAGAAGACAACAAAACCTTATCCCAATTGAAGATATTCAAGGTTAAAGAGATCATTACACTTCGATTCTTCTGTGGATTCTTCCCGGCAGAGAGAAGAGGAATTAGCTGCAAATGATGACTACGAATGAAGGAATATATATCATGTAAGTGGTCCTGGAATTAGTGTAATATTTAGTTCAATGCACTTATTTTCCTGTTATTAGTTGTATTAATCTTTGTTGGCTCTGTGGCCTTTATTTATGGTTAAATTATTTAGTCTTGATGTTTGTTATCGCACAATCTGTACTTGCCCAAAGCCCAAGGCAAGTGAGGCAAGATTGGTGTAACAAGTGGGTGACCTATCACTGTCACCTTAATAGGAAACCCCTTTCTGTTTACGAGTATTTTAAAGTTACCCCAAGGGAGACATCCCTAGTGACCTAAAGAGTTGATGAACTAAGACAAGAAGCAAGAATACCCCTTTCACTGGTCACTCAAGTCAAAAGGTTCTTTGTCTTTAAGAGATGAAGCAAAAATAAAGGTGAAGTGTACCTGCCCAAAACAAGACAACAAAGCAAAAATATGGCAGCTTTCAAGTACAAAATGATGTTAGTGTTTCATAAGACCATGAACTTTTGAAATATAAACTAACTGATATAAAATTGCAGCAATATGAAAGTGTATAACAGCAATAAGTATTTTATAACAGCTGCAAGAAATATGCCTTAGAATTGCTTGAAAAGACAATGAAGGAGTAGCTTTAACTAGGCAAAATGATAATCAATTGTCACAAGCATTTTCTGCAATGTCTAGCTAGCATTAAATGTTAGTTTTGCAGAAAATTTGATGCAGTTAGATGGCTATAGCAATCTTTTGTAACAACAGCAAGTATTAGTGCTCAGAATTGAAAGAAAATATCATGGAAACTTAGCATTTATCAAGTAGATTGTTAGGCAATTATCACAAGCAAATTCTGAGTCAATTAGATGTGAGTTATGTAGGTGTATGCAGCAAATTAGTATACATAAGTATAGTTGTAGCAATGATTTGCAACAGCGACAAGTTAACTAGTGAATTAGTCTAGCTTAGAGTTAGTAGAAGTTAGCAAAAGTTTCAAGGAAGAGAGTTTGAGTGTTTGTTTGATCAATCATTCACTAAAGCAAGTAGACAAGTGCCTTTTAAGGCTTATGGAGTCAACAATAGCAACAGCACAACTTGGAGAAAAGTAGCAATGATAATACTTTCCAAAGGGGAAGAGGTGTTGGCACTTCAAGGCCTCAAACATCCAAACCCTAAAGACAAATTCACTAGAGAGTAAGCACTTTTAGGCCCTAGTGAATCTTCCTTCCTTAAACTATTGAAAGATATTATGCAATAAGCAATCAGAATGAAGCTACTAGAGTGCTAGCACTTTAGGGCTCTAGTAGTTACTTCTAAACAAGGTGTACTTGAGAAATTTAAACAAGTAGAAGAGCTAGAGAGAGAAAGAAGTAACTTATGTTTCTTTCCTAGGGTTTAAGCAAGCAATTTCATAATCTTTAACATGAAACAAGTAAAAATTACCACAAACATTTATCACATGAACAAATTGCAGATTTTCTACTTACTTCACCAAGAATAATCAAGCCAAACCCTAATTGAAGATCTTCCACCATGAAAAATAGCCAAGATACACCACAAAATGCCTCTCCAAGAAGTTGCACACTAGTTGTTTCAGCCAATAGCCCTTAAAGAGGGAGCAAATTTCAGTCCACACTTGTTGTGTGATGAGTTATGATGAAAAAATGAGAGTACTTTATCTCTATTTATACAAAACTTTGACCTTTAATTAATTTTAGGTCAAATAAAAGGCCGACCTAGCCAAATTACAAACAAATTCAATTTAGAGATAAATAAAATTAATTATCATCTAAATACATCTCCAAGGGTGACGTCATGCCCTTCTAGGGTGACGTTGAGCCCCTAAGGTGGAACGTTGGGCTTTGGATGCAAAACGTTTGACCTCCAAAGGGCCCTAGATGATGCCCACACGTGCCACCCAGCTTACAACTGCCTCCAAAATGTAAACCCTAGCTCTGGATGACGTCCAGGGTCATGATGGTGACGTCCTGGGCTCTCAAAGGCCAATATCTAGGTGGAAGGGCAAGACCCCCCTGGGTCTAGGTCTGTCAGGGTGTCTCCAAGGGCAACGTCCTTTCTTCCTGGAGCAAATCTCTGATGCCTTCTTGCCCCTGGTTGGGGTTACAACATCCATCTGTGGGATTTTATGCCCATGAAGGTCCGAGCTAATCATTTCCTCATGTGTACTTGTCCACCGGGCAAGGTCCTGCAACAACAAGTACGCCCTCCAGGTGTTCATAAGTCACAGGGATCATAACATGTAAATCACATCCAATAATTAAATTACCCAAACATGTGCATGAAACCCCCCTTTACCCAGACAAATACTCAAAGACGTTATGCAATTTAACAAGTCAGGTTTGGAGAAGGTCTCGGGGTGTCCTATTGGGCTAATCCTCCTTAAGTTTGGGGTGTTTCCCAGATGGGAGCCAATCCAGGTCATGTAAATGTATGAGGTGGCATGGGGTAATTGTTTGGGAATGGGGTGCAGTGATAACAGGGAAATGTAAGTCTTACTTGTGGGTGCCTTTGTAGAGGGTGAGTTGCACCTTGTCATGGATGCCATTGTTTCCTAGCCCATTTACTGCCTTTTACTCTTAGCTTTATTGCTTTTGTGCTTCAAGGGAACAGTTGAGGGACATTGTCCTGGCTTGATGACCAGAAGTGACAGCGTTATCCACAAACATTTCATGGAGATGACAAGGTTGGCTCGTGATGAAACCCCCTTTCTCTTGGCTATGCCACCAAGAGCCACTACCCTAGTTTGGTGACCAGATAGGTGGTAGTGTCATACCGCTACATGCCCATGGTCATAATAGGTGGGCTCGTGATGAGACCTCCTATCCATCAACCAGTACCTTGAGTGTTTATGTATCTTATGGGTTCCCTTTTCTTACTGAGAAGCTTTTTACTGCTTTCTCGTGATTCCCTAGGCGAAGCATCTTAAAGGTTTCAATATTGGTTTTTAACTCTTGCAAGCTACTTTTACCCTCTAGGCCTTTAGCCCCTTCTTCCCACAAGGCAACGTACAACCCTTCCTAGTGTGGCCAATCCCAATGCCCGAACAAAGGTAGGGGAAGATGAGAGGAATAAAGATGGAAAGTGGTAACTATGGAGGGAACGGATGATGACCTTTCACAGACCCACCCAGTAGCAACCCATCCTAAAGGGAGATCAACTTACTAGGGCACCATGTCACCCTTCCAGGTATGAACAAGTTAAAGAAAATAACTTCCAAGCAAACGTTATGAAATGAAGGAGAATTCAATGCAACATATTCAAGTGCTTCAAGAATTAGAATGACACCTAAGTCACCTGACACGAAGACACGGACACGAAGGACACAGGAATACGAGTATTCGATATGGACACGACGACCCTTGAAATCAAGGCACAAGGGACACGTTATATATATATATATATATATATATATATATATATATATATATATATATATATATATA
>ML778708.1:36374-47861 GCA_009831015.1 Picea engelmannii
AACCACCTTTAATATATTCTGGGGCCTCTTTAATATATTCTGGGGCCGACTTCTTATTCTGCCTATTACAATTATGTTTTGACCAATCCGCAAAAGGGGATTTGGTCTTTTACAATAGCCGACATGATCAATCCGCAATAGGGCATTGATCTAATGAATAATACAACAATAATAATTAGAATACACATTGCAGTTACATTATTTCAACATGTTAATCTACATGACTGTAGTTTCTCCCATCTCAACCCATAATTCATTCCACTTGTCCTTTGTTTCTTTTTATAAATCCTCCCATTTCTCTTTGAAATTCCTAATCACATGTTGATGATCATTTAAAGGTATTAACCCTCGACCATATAATTCAATCCCGTTAAACATTTTTTTGTAGAAGTGTCCATCCTGCTACTACAGAAGGATTGAAGAAATTCCCTAGTATAAAGGCACATTTTGTTGCAAAAAACCCACATCCCTTGGCTATAGAAGAGATTAGCTTGCAAGTTGTTGCAACACTCTCTATGTTTGCTCATGATCTCATAATATTGCAAGTAAAAGTATCAAAGTGGAAAACTATAATTGAATTATATGGCCTAAGGCAACATGTGATTAGGAATTTCAAAGAGCAATGGGAGAATTTATATTAAAAAACAAAGGATAAGTGGAAGGAGTTATGGGTTAAGAAACAAGAAAATGAACATCTCTTACAAGAAAGAACCAAATTGAGATGGGAGAAACTACAGTCATGTTGATTAGCATTACATGGCTTTCCTAAATGGCACAAAATGCCTCGTTTTCATGTTATTCGGAAAGGAAAAATGTAGAACACAGGCATTCAGACTAACTAATCTAACCATAAACTAAGGACACAGAGCCAGTAGAGATTAATGCAACCAATAATAGGAAAATAAGTTTACTGAACTAAATATTACACTAGTTCCAAAACCACCTACAAGATATATCTTCCTTCATTCACGGTCGTCATCTACAGCAAATTCGTTGTCTTCTCTCTGTCGGGAAGAATCCACAAAAGAATAGAAATGTAATGGTCTCTTTAACCTCGAACGTCTTCGATCGGGCTAAAGTTTCGTTGTCTCCTATCAGGCTAGGGTTTCACTATGAGAGGTAACTCTGTAGTACGGATTTGGATTTTTGGCCATTTTATATTTCCGAAACCCCTCTTAAGTGAGCCCATGGGTTTGGATTTTTTTCTATTTTATATTTCTGACCCCTCTTGAGTGCACTCCCCCAATACCTATATTGGTGTATATGATGAAAAGAACCCGTCCACCCCTTAATACACCTCAAAATATTTCCCTAAGTTTTGACTAATTTTTTTACCCCCACGAATGGACATGTTAATGTATTGTCTTTGTTGAAATATTATAACTTCGAAGAATATTCTAATTATATTTTAGTTATTATCTTATAGATCAAATCCCCTTTTGTGGATTGCTCATGTTGGGTCTTGTATAAGACCAAATACCCTTTTGTGGATTGGTCAAACCATATTTATATGGCGGTATTTGTAAAATCGGCCCCCGGGGTTTATAAAGTGGTTTTAACCACTCTTAGAATAAGTCGGCCCTACTAAGTGAAAGAGACATAACCCTAGCACCTCCTCACTAGTATTTATAAGTGGGGATGGCGCCTCATTTGTTCACTCACTCACTCACACTCCTAGTGCGCATCTTTTGAAGGAATTTGTAGCTGCAAGAAGGAGAAAAGAGGCGCATACTCAGTACTAGGTTATTCTTGGTGGTTTGGTCTTAAGTCTTGGCATTGTATTGGCAATCTATTATTGAGGAAGTTTTTGCTGGGTTTTCTCCCCCATAAGGGTTTCCCAGGATAAAATGTTGTGTACCTTGTGATTGTGTTTCTTTCAGTGATCCCACTTATGCTGTTGTTTTGGAAATGCTCTAGTAAATTGAAAAGAACCTAATAACAGCATTAAAACTTAACATTGTATCAGAGCTTGATTGAATAGAGCACCTTTCACCGAGTATCCAAAAATGTCATTGTTGTTGTACAAGGAAATTAGGGCTTTTTATTGGAGAGGAATTTTTGACTAAAAAATATCTAGGGAAGTGCACCCTACCCTATCGCATCCTTTGGCAGTTTGAGCGCACCTTTTCAGTGGCTAGACTCTCCGAGAAGTCAAACCCTAGATTTTACTGGGGCTAGAAAACTAGGAAACCAGAACCAGTACCAAAAGTACCAGTCCAGATTTGCGCGGGTCAAGTTTCAAGGGGTAAAACTTGAAATTTTCTGAAACGGTCAGCTCCAGCCAACTCGCCTCAGCCCAGCGCATCTTGTAGATTTTTAATGACAAAAATCAGCAAATGAAATTTCTGTCAAACACTTAGCAACCTAGAGATAACTATCTTGCATGAACTTCATAAATGCCTTAAACCCAAATTCAGAAATTACCATAAGCAAAAATACACATTGCTAAGCAAAATAACAACGGAAACAAACACAGTGGACAGCAACCCATAAAACTCAGAAATTTAGGCAAATGTCAGGGAAAACCCCAATGTGGGGAAACCCAACGAGAGAGATAGAGATATTATTCATCTTTCAGGAAAGTACAGAACAGCAGCAAATACACATTTCCAGCCAAGGGAAATACCTCACAGCACCAAAACAATCCCACTAAATTCTGCCTCGATTTCCATGCCAAATTCGTACTGTTGTACGTCATGTTTCGTACCTCGATTTTTGTGCCAACAATCAGTTGTACGAACTGTTCCATACGACCCAAAAACAACAAACAGAAGTTTGAAATCCGCCTCGAAAAACATGCCCAAAGCTGCCTCGATTTTCGTGCCAAATCCGTACTATTGTACGGATCCGTACAGTACAGCCTCCGACAACAGAAAAATAACTCAACCACAAAACAAAAAATCTTTCCTTGGGATTTGTGCCCTAGCTCCCTTGGAAAACGTGCCCTCTTGTTGCTCACTTTCCTCTCTCAAGCTTACTCAGAAAATCTCTCTCAATCTTCTCTCGATGTGTCTTGCACACTACCCAATGCATTCTTTTATAAATCTGAAAATGACATTTTCCCTCCAAAGTGTCTTTTCACCTTCCCCGACCCTAAATCCAAAGGCCAAGATTAGATCTTGCATTTTTCAAGATCAAGTTGCATTTTCAGATTTATAAAAGAATGCATTGGGTAGTGTGCAAGACACATCGAGAGAAGATTGAGAGAGATTTTCTGAGTAAGCTTGAGAGAGGAAAGTGAGCAGCAAAGAGAGCACGTTTTCCAAGGGAGCTAGTGCACAAATCCCAAGGAAAGATTTTTTGTTTTGTGGCTGAGTTATTTTTCTGCTGTGGGAGGTCGTACTGTACGGATCCGTACAGTCTGTACAACAATACAGATTTGGCACAAAAATCGAGACAGCTTTGGGCATGTTTTTCGAGGTGGATTTCAGACTTTTGTTTGTTGTTTTTGGGCCATACAGAACAATCCGTACAACTGACTGTTGGCACAGAAATCAAGGTATGAAACAGGTCGTACAACAGTACGATTTTGGCACAAAAATCGAGGCAGAATTTAGTGGGATTGTTTTGGTGTTGTGAGGTATTTCCCTTGGCTGGAAATGTGTATTTGTTGTTGTTTTGTACTTTCCTGAAAGCTGAATAATATATCTCTCTCTCGTTGGGTTTCCCCACATTGGGGTTTTCCCTGGCATTTGCCTAAATTTTTGAGTTTTATGGGTTGATGTCCACTATGTTTATTTCCGCTGCTATTTTGCTTAGCAATGTGTATTTCTGCTTATGGTAATTTCTGAATCTGGGTTTAAGGCATTTATGAAGTTCATGCAAGACAGTTATCTCTAAGTTGCTAAGTGTTTGACAGAAATTTCATCTTTTGATTTTTGTCATTAAAAATCTACATGGTATCAGAGCTTTGTCTCTGACAGTGGGCAATGTGATTTTTGGGCAAAAGGGTGTGATTGGTTTCCTTGAGTTGTGACAGGGAATATGGCTGCAAGAATTAGATATGAGGATCGGTTGGATGGCATTTCCAACCATTTGCAGTGTAAGCTCTGATTGTCAACGGTTCTCAAGGAGAACAAAATTTATAACTATGTCAACTCTATTGTGACAGCTCCCGCAATAGATCCTGTTTCTTTGGACTTGCATGAGATCAAGGAAGCCAAGGCTCAAAGGATTATTCTGGATGGGGTGAAGGATCACCTTATCCCACACTTGGCTGAGAAAAAGACTGCCAAGGAGATGTGGGATGCACTTAAATACTTGTTTGAGGCGAAGAACAAGAACCAAAAGATGGCCTTGAAGGCTAAGTTGCATGATACCAAGATGGGTAAGGAGGAGAGTGTCTCTTCTTATCTTACCCGAGTGGCTCAAGTAAAAGATGAGTTGGCAGTTGTTGGAGAGGTCATTACGGATTCTGAGTTGGTGAGGATAGCCTTAAATGGCTTCACCAAAGACTGGGAAGTTTTCGTGAAGTGTGTGGTGGGACGTGAGCATCTACCAGATTGGAGCAGACTGTGGGATGATTTCACTCAGGAGGAGATCCGAGAAAGATCTCAAAGCAGTGAACAGAAGACAGACGGAGTTGATGAGAATGTTGGTCTTGTTTCAAAGAGCAAGAAGAAATGAAGTTCTAGAAGGGACTTGAGTAAAGTCAGATGCTATTGTTGTAACCAGTTGGGCAACTTGCCTCTCGTTGTCCTAAGAGGAAGAAGAAGACGAAATCAGAGGGACCTGAGACAACTGTTACAGCAGCCATGGAGGACTTTGCTTCAAAGTACGATAGGGAATTTTCTTTGGTGACCCTAGTTTCCAGTGTCGGTAGCGGAGGATTTGGAGGTGATGTCAGATGGATTGTGGACAGTGGAGCCTCTAGCCACATGACGGGAATCTGGCGAGTATTCCTAGATTTCACAAAGATTGGTCCTGGCCGACAGGTGGTAAATGAAGGTGGTTTGGCGAGAGTTGTACGTGGAGTTGGGAATGTTAGATTCCAACTCGAGTTTGGGGGACTCTTGGAGCTTGATGGAGTTCTTTTTGTTCCAGGGTTGAGGGTTAACTTGCTCTCAGTCTCAGCCTTGGAGGATGTAGGATATTAAGTATTGTCCAAAAGAGAACATGTCTTTATCTACAGGCAGGGAGTGAACCCAGTAGAACTGTAGTTGATCAGTAATCGGGTGGACAGGTTGTATATGTTGAGAGGACAACCTTCGATGTATGATTCAACGTCGGATGAGGAGCGTGAGGAGGCTTTTGAGACTGCGGTGGCGCCAAGTATTTAGTTTTGCATTCCGAGAGAAGAGAGTGAGTCTCTTCTGAGCACTGGCAGAAGACTCAGCTAGGTTGATCGAACCAATGCTCAAGATGAAGTGATCTCAGGCTTCCAGGATGTTGCCAAGAGAAGATCTTCTAGTTCGAGTTCTGTGTAGGTATTGAGGATGGATGTTACCTCATGTTTACACAAGCACTTAACTTTGTAATAGGTTTTTATAAAGTTGTTTTAAGTGGTTATTTTATTAAATTGACTTTTTAATAAAGTGTACCTTCTAATTTTAAAGTGACTTTATTTTCATAAAGCACTTATGTAATAAAGTGAAATCACTTTAATAATTTAAGTGATTCATTTTGGAGGGAATGGATCATGACCCTTGATCTTGAAAAAGGCAAGATCTAATCTTGGCCTTTGGATTTAGGGTTGGGGAAGGTGAAAAGACACCTTGGAGGGAAAATGTCATTTTCAAATTTATAAAAGAATGCATTGGGTAGTGTGCAAGACACATCGAGAGAAGATTGAGAGAGATTTTTTGAGTAAGCTTGAGAGAGGAAAGTGAGCAGCAAAGAGGGCACGTTTTCCAAGGGAGCTAGGGCACAAATCCCAACGAAAGACTTTTTGTTTTGTGGCTGAGTTATTTTTCTATTGTGGGAGGCCGTACTGTAAGGATTCGTACAGTCCATACAGTTCGTACAGCAGTACAGATTTGGCACAAAAATCGAGGTAGCTTTGGGCACATTTTTCGAGGTGGATTTCAAACTTATGTTTGTTGTTTCTGGGTCATATGAAACAATCCGTACAGCTGACTGTTGGCACAAAAATCGAGGTACGGAACAGACCGTACAACAGTACGGATTTGACACGAAAATCGAGGCAGGATTTAATGGGACTGCTTTGGTGCTATGAGGTATTTCCCTTGGCTAGAAATGTGTATTTGTTGTTGTTCTGTACTTTCCTGAAAGCTGAATAATATCTCTCTCTCTCTCTCTCATTGGGTTTCCTCACATTGGGGTTTTCCCTGGCATTTGCCTAAATTTCTGAGTTTTATGGGTTGTTATCCACTGTGTTTATTTCCGTTGCTATTTTGCTTAGCAGTGTGTATTTCTGCTCATGGTAATTTTTGAATGTGGGTTTAAGACATTTATGAAGTTCATGAAAGACATTTATCTCTAGGTTGCTAAGTGTTTGACAGAAATTTCATTTGCTGATTTTTATCAAAAATTCCCATAAGCAAAAATACACATTGCTAAGCAAAATAGCAGGGGAAATAAACACAATGGACAGCAACCCATAAGACTCAGAAATTTAGGCAAATGTTAGGGAAAACCCCAATGTGGGGAACCCCAACGAGAGAGAGAGAGATATTATTCAGCTTTCAGGAAAGTACAGAACAGCAGCAAATACATATTTCCAGCCAAAGGAAATACCTCACAACACCAAAACAGTCCCACTAAATTTTGTCTCTATTTCCGTGCCAAATCTATACAACAGTACAGCCTGTTCCGTACCTCGATTTCCATGCTAACAGTCAGTTGTACGGACTATTCCATACGACCCAAAAACAACAAACAGAAGTCTGAAATCTGCCTCGAAAAACGTGTGCAAAGCTATCTCGATTTCTGTGCCAATTCTGTACTATTGTACGAACTGTACAAATCCGTACAGTACGGCCTCCCACAATAGAAAAATAACTCAGCCACAAAACAAAAAATCTTTCCTTGGGATTTGTGCCCTAACTCCCTTGGAAAACATGCCCTCTTTGTTGCTCACTTTCCTCTCTCAAGATTACTCGAAAAATCTCTCTCAATCTTCTCTCGATGTGTCTTGCACACTACCCAATGCATTCTTTTATAAATCTGAAAATGGCATTTTCCCTCCAAAGTGTCTTTTCACCTTCCCCAACCCTAAATCCAAAGGTCAAGATTAGATCTTGCCTTTTTCAAGATCGAGGGTCATGATCCATTCCCTCCAAAATGAATCACTTAAATTATTAAAGTGATTTCACTTTATTACATAAGTGCTTTATGAAAATAAAGTCACTTTAAAATTAGAAGGTACACTTTATTAAAAAGTCATTTTAATAAAAGAACCACTTAAAACAACTTTATAAAAACCTATTACAAAGTTAAGTGCCTGATAGTGTAAACATGAGGTAACATCCGCATACAATACAAAACATGCAGAGTACCTCCCGAGCTAAAAAGCTAACACATCTCCTGGTAAGTTCAGATTCATTTTCTGAGCACTTTCATTTTCTGGTCATTTTCCTAGCTCCAGGTCAAGATATCTACAAGCACCAAGCCTATTGACAGGTTAGGCGTGGAACTTTTGCGCCTGGAAGTACATGATTGGACTCGTTCTTGAAGAGAATGACCTTGCAAAATACATAAAATAAAATGTACCGGAACTCGAAAAAAATACAACCAAAGAGAAGTACAAGAAGGATATGATTAGGGCCAAAAGGATAATTGCAGATTCAATTAAAGACCACTTGATCCCTCAAGTTTCTTCTAAGAATACTCCAAAAGAGATGTTTGATGCCCTAACCAGAATGTATGAAGGAAAGAACATCAACTGGAAGATGAACTTGAGAACCCAACTCAAGAATACAAAGATGCAGAAAGGAGAAACAGTTCAAGACTATTTCTCTAGGGTTACTCATTTCAAGGAACAGTTAGAAGCAATTGGAGACAACTTGGATGAAGATGAACTCATCATGACAACTCTTAATCGTCTCACAAGACTATCTGTGCAAGAAAAGAGAAAGTCCAATTTGACAGTTTACGGGAAGAATGTGTTCAAGAAGAAGCAAGAGTAGCCAACCGAGAATCTGTACTATTAAGGGATGAAGATCAAGCCCTAGTTGCTCATGCTAAAGGAGGAAAGAAAAGGTCTCATTTCCAAAAGGAGACCCACCTTCACAAAGAATCTCACCCTCTAAGGAGATTCCAAAAATATCATAAGGGTCAAAGAAAAGAAAAAGATTTCTCCTCTTATCAATGTTATCATTGTGATAAGATGGGACACATTGCGAAGAATTGTCCTGCCGGAAGGGAAGAATACAAGAAGAGAAATAACAAAAGACATCATGACCATGCAGTTGAAGATGATGAGCCACCCAAGAAGTTAACTAAAGAAGAAATTGAAGATTATGTTCTGTGATACCTGGAGAAGATACTAAGCTCTTAAGCACATGACAGGAACTCCAATGAGAATGAAGGATGTATCCTATGTACCAGAAGAAGGAGGTTTGTACTTTTCCACTCATATGTATGCAGTCCAATACCATCAACCTCTCTAAGCGGGTATGTATACTATGTATCATGTATTTCTCTCGTAAGACGGGTTTATTTCTTGAAATCAAAAGATGAAGTAATCAAAAAGTTCAAGGAACTCAAAGCCTTGGTAGAAAACCTCTCCGAAAGAAAAATCAAGATACTTAGGTCAGATAATGGAGGAGAGTACACCTCAAATGAATTTGGATGCTTTTGCAAAGATGTCGGGATTAAGAGGGAGTTCACCACTCCCTATAATCCTCAACAAAATGGTGTAGCAGAAAGAAAGAATAGAACAATTATGGAAACAGTGAAGACTATGATTCACGATCAAGATCTTCCAATGCACTTATGGGCTGAAGCAGCAAGAACAACAGTTTATGTCCAAAACAGAATATCCCATAGTGCACTTGGATTCAAAACCCCCGAAGAAATGTTCTCTGGAAAGAAGCCAGAAGTGAGTCATCTAAAAATATTTGGTTGTCCAGTGTTTGTACACATTCTGAAAGAAAGGAGAACTAAGTTGGACCCTTCAGGAAAGAAGGGAATATTTGTTGGATACTGTGAGGTCTCTAAGGCCTTCAGAATTTACATACTAGGTTACCATCATATTGAGATCAGCATAGATGTAACCTTTGATGAAGAAGCAACACTCAAAAGATCAAGGAAATGTCATGTTGAAGAAGTATATGAAGAACCTGTAGCTCCCAGAGTTGCAGAACCAGTGATGGAAATTACAGTTACCCTTGATGATGAGATTCCAGAAGATCGTGATATCATAGAATCTCAAGAACCTCCCCAGATGACGATCTCTCACAAGAGAAAGCCAGCTTAGGCAAGGGAGCTTATTCAAGATGCAAAGAAGGATGGTGCCCCAGAAGGAACCATGAGACAAAGCAAGAAACCTAAGCCATTCTCTAGTTATATGGCCCCGATGTGTGATCTCATAGAAAAGGAACCTACTTGCTTTGAAGAAGCCATTCAGAAGAAAGAATGGGTGGATGCCATGACAGAAGAATACCAGTCCATTATAAAGAATGATGTATGGGAAATAGTTCTCAGACCAAAGAACAAAGATGTGGTACCTTCCAAATGGATATACAAGATAAAACATCCAGCAGACGAAAGTATTGAAAAACATAAAGCAAGATTTGTGGCTCGTGGTTTTTCTCAAAAGGAAGGTATTGATTATGAAGAGATGTTTTCTCTTGTAGCTAGATACACTTCTATCAGAACCATCATAGCTCTTGCAGCCAAAATGAAGTGGAAGTTACACCAGATGGATGTGAAAACAACCTTCTTAAATGGTGTCATTGAAGAAGAAGTGTATATAGAACAACCACAAGGGTTTGAAGTTGAAGATAGAAAGACTCATGTCTGCAGATTAAAGAAAGCTCTGTACGGATTGAAGCAAGCTCCCAGAGCTTGGTATGGCAGAACTGATAGTTTCCTGATGAGCTTGGGCTTTACCAAGAGTAAAGTTGATTCTAACCTTTACTTCAAGGTTATGAATGATGAGCCAGTTATATTGCTACTGTATGTGGATGACTTATTCTTAACAGGAGAAGAAAAGTTCATCACAGATTGTAAGAAGAAGCTCGATACAAAGTTTGAGATGAAAGACCTAGGCCTAATGCATTATTTCTTAGGTCTTGAAGTTTGGCAGAGCGCCTCATTTGTTCACTCACTCACTCACACTTCTAGTGCGCATCTTTTGAAGGAAGCTGCAGTCGCAAGAAGGAGAAGAGAGGAGCATGCTCAGTCCTAAGTTATTCTTGGTGGTTTGGTCTTAAGTCTTGGCATTGTATTGGCAATCTATTATTGAGGAAGTTTTTGTTGGGTTTTCTCCCCCATAAGGGTTTCCCAGGATAAAATGTTGTGTACCTTGTGATTGTGTTTCTTTCAGTGATCTTACTTATGTTGTTGTTTTGGAAATGCTCTAGTAAATTGAAAAGAACCTAATAATAGCATTAAAACTTAACAATCTTCACAGTGAAGCTTGCGTGGTCTCACATAGAATTAAATTAATCCCTTTTGCATCTCCTTCAAGGTTTGGTTCAATTTATGATCTTACCCTCCTTGACAATTTCTTAGGCCCTTTTCCATAGTTTGAACCTCCCCCATGCTCATTCACTGGTATGGGAGACTTCAGCATTTCTAGATACGACAAGGACCTTCATCAAAAACTAAGATCAACCCCATCAACCAATGGTAGACAGATCTATTAACCGATTTCTTCAATCAACTCAAAATAAAATTTTCATCCATCATGTTTTCTAATCTTTTAGCTTAAATGACAACCCTAAGAAAACATATAAGGGTTTTTAAAGTTTTTTCTTAGACATTTATCCTATTCTATCAAACACTAGGAGTTTCTTATTTCATTGCAAGTCCAATACTACATCATTTGCATCTATATCTTCATGCTTTGGGCAGATCTACAATTTGGGCCAAGTTAGTAAAGGTTTTCAGTTCAAATCTAAGGAATATACCACAACTTTAAGGGAATCGTTGCAATACATTACTGTCTCAAACTATCTCAACAACCTAATCATTCACAAATTTGTTGAAACGACTAGATATTTCTATGGATCGTTGCCCC
Source organism: Picea engelmannii (assembly GCA_009831015.1). Lineage (NCBI taxonomy): Eukaryota > Viridiplantae > Streptophyta > Pinopsida > Pinales > Pinaceae > Picea > Picea engelmannii. Next base: position 47,521 of record ML778708.1, read on the forward strand.
ATTCCCATATTCAAGTTATCTCTGTTCATATTGTCAAGTTTGTAGAGTATTGCAGAGATTTAAGACTGAAAATTGTTGCCTTATTTGAAAGTTGGCATAAGTGTGTGTTAAACCACCATCTCATCTACTAGATCTTCCTCAACGACTCACCAAAACTTAATAGTGTTTCCACAATTCATTAAACAATATCTTTGTTTAAAGGGTTTCAATAACTGTCAAGCTTTAGCAGAGTATGCAGAGGCAATATCCAAGGCTAAGTTGCACGAAACAGGGAAACGATTCTGAGTTTTCAAAACCGGGACGATACGAAACAGACCCTCAAAAAATGGAAACATTGGGGG
>ML778708.1:63445-86146 GCA_009831015.1 Picea engelmannii
GTCTTGCATGGTCATTTACAATGATTTCCCTATATAGTTACCAAAACATAAGCCCACTGGAACGTCGTTCACCACTTTGGAGGAATTATTGCAAGTGTGAGGGAAAAACTCAAGGGAAATCAACCAGGCTAAAAGCCCAATTGATATCCTGAGGATAAAAAACCCTCGATGAAAGGAACTCTCCCAGTGAACCGATCCCAAGGTAACTGACCTAGACATGACTCATGTAGACCTATTACATTATTAACCCACGCAAGGGTGCGGAAATTCCAAGTACAAAATAAAGTGTTGGGCCAAACACATGCCCTGTAGGACCAAAAGTCTTCGACAACATGGCATCTGATGATGCATCTCTTCATGCCACATGAGTTGACCACCTATGTTGGAGAGGCAATCAACACACCCTAACCAAAATATATCGGGGTACCTATCCTCAATGATTGCTCATGTTGCCTTACAATTAGCAACATTATCAGTGATGCCTTGAATAACATTGTAGGGCCCAATCCCTTGAATGGTTTTAATCAAGGTTTCTGCAATATTAATACCAGTCTTGTAGCGATCTGAGTAGTCATGGGTTGAAAGGAAGACCGCACCACTAGCAAACACACCAAGAATATTTAGCATGCCTTTAACATTTGTACAACCATCAGATACAATTGATACCCCATGTTGGTTCCAAGCATTTGTAATTTTTCCTAGAGCACCATGGATTTTGGCTCTTTCCCTGTCAGGTCCCAAAGTTCTAGCTATGTCATACCCAGGGCTCTTGTATCCGTTATGGGCACCATTGATGGCTTGTACCATTTCATGCCAATAGGTTGAGCGAAGAACATTGAATGGTATCCCACATGCATAGAGAAACCTTAAAATTTTTGCATCCACATCATCTCTACAACCTTGGTCAAGGAAATTTGATAGTGTTCTACACCCTGAAGACGAAGGTGAGAATCCACTAGCATGGGGGGGATGTGGATCGACCAATGAACATTCTTTGTGAACTCTCATCTTCAACCCTTGGTCTTTTGGATTTGTTTTGTGTTGCCTCTTCTTTCCTTTGGTATTTGAGTCTATCTTTGGGTGGCACTTGCACACAAGTTACAACTCGTATAGTCTTACCTTCATCCCAATTCATAAGCCCACATAGATGCTTTCTCACTCAGGTATAGGATGTTGTGTAAGTTTTATGACAATGGTGGTATGTAAATTTTGTGGTTCCACCCCCTTTCCCTCCCCCAAGCCTTGTGACATACTTCCACAAAGGTGTTAAAACCTCTTTGGATTTTTGTGTATCATCACTATCATTTTCATTTTCATCATCCCCTTCCATTTCTTCCTCCTCTCCATGATATGTGTTGTCTACTTCTATTTCTTCATCACCATCACAAGTATTTTGACGTCCTTCGACTCCCAACACCACCATCATAATAAAAAATGGAACCAAAATGACATACCACATTTACAAACCCATCATGATTGTTGAACCTTGATAATAATTTGCTACCTACAATAGAATGATGGAGGAGAAATGCGAAAGAGTAGGAAAAGAAAACATTCAAATATTCAACATAGCATAATATACTAGTTTTCAACACATGGATTTTTTTTTTAACAAGAATGGGCTTAAGAGCCTACCTCTTTAGCTCTCCAATGGTGGTTGAATATGACTATGGCAACCTTCAATCTCCCTTCCAAGCTCTCACAAATGGCATCCTTCAATCTCCCTTCCAAGCTCTCCAAACTCCCAGCGGAAGCCTTCAATATCCCTTCCAAGCTCTCCAATCTCCCTTCAATCTCCCTATAGCAGCCTTCAATCTCCTCAAGAACTAGCAAGAAGCCCCCACTCAAAACCCTCCTAACAAAGATGAGTGAAATGAGAAATAGAATGCGAAAAAAATGGAGTAAGCGTTTTAATCCCTTAGAAATCCTAGCCATACCTTTTCAACCCTTTTGGAACCTTGTCTTGGTTCCCAAACACCCACAAAATGGAAAAATTCACCCAAATTCACCTCGCGTGCGCGGGAGCCATCGGAAGTTGCTTCGGGAGCCTTTTGTTTTCCCTCCAGAGAGCACCCTAGGAGCGTTGTTCCCTGAGCACTCCCTAAACGGGCAAGAAGCGTTGTTTTGGTTAAGGGAGCGCGCTCCCTAAAAACACTCCCAGAAGGGAGCGCTCAGAAAGAGAGCTTCCTGAATGCTCCCTCTGGAAGTGCGATTCGAGAGCGAGGGCGATAGGGGGGGCACTCCCCCATAGGATAGGTCTATCCATCTTGGAACCCTAGCAAGAAGTATTGAGTAAGATTATCAAGCCATAGTTGATCTTGTTAGTGAAGATTATTCCTGTAAGGACCCCTTCTTGTCAAACCTTGATCTCCATTGTTAATCTTGATTGGATGAGGGATTATTCTTCCTCTCAGTTCTAATCTCTTAGTCATAATCCTTGAATGAAGTAGACCAATTATTAAGAGGGTTTCTTCTTGGCTCCATAAACCTCTTTGATTCACCTTAAGTCCATTTCCCTTGTTGGATTTGGCACTAATCTCCACTTCCTTCAATCACCTTATTTAAACCCTAAAAACCCCAAACTTTGTTTTATTAAGGCTACTCTCACTTCACTTTGTGCCTCATGACCTTGGTAATTCTACTAGGGATACCCCCCTTGAGCCGGAGGAGAGTTGGCCTAAAGAAAAGAGGATCGGTTGATAAGGTGACAGTGGTGATCATCCTAACAGTTGCACCTTGAGTTGTACTTTGTGGATTAGGGATTTTATCATTACGTACAATTTGGGAGGTAACATTTCTGGCATTGTTGTTGGGGATAAAGTCCATTCACCTGAAAATTTGAAGACTATGCTTCATAACACATTTGTGAGAGTGTTGTATTAAATATCTTTTCTCACTTGGTGACTCCATGGAGGGATAAATACCTTGTTCCTTACAAATTTTGTAGACGATTATTGGGTGTAGAGGTGAGCACATCCATCAATTTTGAAGGCTCTTTGAAGAAAAGTTCATCTTAGTGACTCCACCTTTGTCATTGGTACAAGGTATGATCATTATTCATTGCAGATTTTTGTTTCCAGCCTTGTATTGATGACTGAGAAGTAAAGAAAAAATGGAATGGCCTCCATGGTTGGCCAATTTGTATGCTCCCATTGATTTTTCAAATATCCTATTGTAGCATACCTAGTACCCTTTGTCCACTATTGAGAGTACAAGGTACTCCCCCATTTCATAATCTTTCCATTTTTTTACTCTGTACATATTGTACTTTTAGAATTTCGTTTAACCTGGCTCATATTTTCCATAAATTACCCACTCTAATACCAAATAATAATATGCATTGCATATGATACAGTTATGCAAGCCAAATAACATGCAATTGCATGCATGATAACATAAATATCCAAAAATATAATATGCAACATATTCATTAAATAACAACAGCAATTAAACACATGAACTCACATTATAAACAACAATAGAAAGCACATATAAACATGGCACCTCTTTTATAAAAACACCAAATGGCTACAAATCTTCGACGTTCCACCCATCTGTAGACATTGTTGTTCTAGCTATCTCAACAACAAGTCACCCCTGAGCTAGGGCTATGACTCCACCAGGGTAAAGGCTACCTAAGCCAACTAGGTCTAACAATTAGTACAAAAGTGTCTAGGCCAAGGTACCAAATTGCTACGGCAATTCCAACTAGCAACTCTCGTTCCCCATTAGCTTGCACAACGAAAGGAAGTGTACCCCCTTCGCTGCTCCACAAACCCTCAAGCTCTCCCACTTTTGTTCTAGGGCTCTAACACAAGCCGGCCATGAAGTTTCAAAGTTGTGGCTCTAGGAACTCCAACTGCAATAATGGAGTCTCCAATCACCCTCCAAGCCTCACACACTAGGCAATCCTACCTACCCTATTCCCCCTCTAGAGCTCCAGCCTTTCCCAAGGCAACCCAAGGAGAATTGGCAAAAGAATCCCACCTAGGATTCACAAGTTTCACAAGGTAAAGGGTCTCGATGGCTCCCTAGCTCACCCCCAACATACTAGAGCAAGATTCGTAAAGTACAATAATGGAATGAATGATCAGAATGGTACAATTTCCATTGAAAACAAACCTTATATATGCATGGTTTAAACTTGATAAGTGGCACCCATGTAGCCACCTTCCCACCACTAGGGAACTCGTTCCCCATACTTTAGGAACATAGGATATAATCATGACATGAGAACTTAGGCTAATAATATTATATTATTTCCTTGGCTTATCCACTTTCCTTAAGCCCCCTTTCCCTCTTGGCAAGTCATATCCCCCCATACTCTTTTGTTTGACTTGGTCTACAACAGCGATGCATTTTATTAATGAGAGCTTAAGTATAGATTACAATACAAGCTCTCTGGCCTTTGATCATCACAAGATCTCTAGCTCAAAAACATTATAGGCACTCCAACCAGAAAACATACCAAATCACCATCCTATACATCCCATGTACATATACATTTACAATCTGGGGACCAAACTAGGGGTATTACATTCCCCTCCTCCTTATTTATGCACTGGACACTCAATGCATTATATACAAATGTACAATCAAAAATCTTTAAAAAGTTTCAAAAAGTTATGGGTATTCCTCCTGTATGGCATCCTCATGCTCCCACGTAGCATCTTCAGGACCATAGTTGGTCCATTGAAGCTTTACTAGATCAATGGCTCAATTCCGGAGCACCTTGATCTTCCTCTCCAATATGTGCACCGATTGAACCTAGAAGTTGCCCTCGCGCTCCACCTGGATCACAATCCAATCAATAATGTGGTTAGTGTTGAAATTTAAATATAGTTCAGATCTGTAATATTTCTTAAAATACTTCTTGCTGATTTATAATTTATTCACAGTGAATATGCAGAGATACATGAACAGAAATAGAATAGAAGCATGCACGATAACACAAGAATTTTACCCTGGAAAAACCCTCACAAGCTTGAGGGAAAAAACAAGCAAATGATCTTTCTTATTAGCAAATGAATGAGCTAGGAGCAAATACAAATTTACCACAGCCACATTTGCTTACAACCATGAGAGTTTGTTGTCCAGATCTAGCTTTAAAGCTAGCTCAAATTCTGGTAGAAGTTAGCAGCCCGAAACCTGAAAGCAAATTGTCCTTGCTGCAAAGATCCCATGAGTAGCAGAGCTTCCTTCTTCGTTGTGTCTTCAACGAATATTCAATGTCACTTTGTTAAGCGCTGAGGAGTCTTATTAATAATAATTATTTCTCCATAACTCACTATGGAACTCGACTTCATCACTTGACTTAACTAAGATAACTCGTCTTAGTAACTCAACTTACCAACTCAACTTTACATGCAAACTACTTGACAACTCGACTTTGCTTTGCAACTGAGTTTGCATGACTCGACTTTGACAACTCGAACATGACAACTCAACTCTTTGACAACTCGAACTTGACAACTCGTCTTTGCATGACTTGACTTTTGCAACTTGACTTGCAGCTCATCTTTGCAACTCGATTGTTCTACAGGCTCGAGTCTTCTTCTTTCTTCCAGCAATCACAAGTCTTTCATGGCAGCCATGGTCTCACATGCCATCATACTAGCTTATCACATATACATCATTTGCATCTCACGTATAAGAAAGATCATTTGTCTCAGGATGTGATCATTTGTTCAATTGTTTGGCCTAGGAAAACCTCACACACCACTTTTTCCTACACAAGGCAATACCTCAACACATGAGGTCACTCAGTCTTGTCACAAATAAGATTGATCAGCAGTATACTCTTGTCTTGGCTTCTACTTATACAAAGCTCACAAGACTTTTTGCCTTGTCTCAAATAAGGCTCTTCTCCAACTCTCAAGTCAGCCTACACAAGGCAGTCTTGGAGAATGACTCACTCTACTGCAAACTTTAACACTCCCTCTCAGCGATGGAGACATTCTCAGCTACACCAAGCTTGTCCCGGAAGTGCACAAATTTTCCAAAGGGCAAAGGCTTAGTCAGAATGTCTATTGTATGTTCATCAGTACAAATGTACTGTAATTTGATGGCACCTTTTTGGACCATGTCTCTAATATAGTGGTATTTCATCTCAATATGCTTGGACCTGTCATGGAAGACTGAGTTCTCTGTAAGCTTCAAACAGCTCTAGTTATCACAATGGATAATTGTTGTTTCTAGCCTCTCTTGAAACAATCCAGACAGTTTTCTCAACCATACTGCTTCTCTGCTTGCAACACTGGTTGCTATATACTTTGCTTATGTTGTACTCTGCACAATTGAACTTTGTTTTCTGCTAGACCAAGATATCATGGCAGAACCTAAGCTGAAACAGTAACCCGAAGTACTCTTTCGATCCACTGAGCTTCTAGCCCAATTTGAATCAACATACCCATGAAGCAACACTCCACCACTAGAAGAGTATTCGAGTCTAAATGCAATGGACCCTCTCAAATACCTGAGCACATGTTTGGCAGCAATCCAATGGATGTGTCTCGGTTCAGACATGAACTGACTCAAGGCATTCACTGCAAAGCAAATATCTGGCCTTGTATGAATTAGATACATCAAAGATCCAATTAGTTGCCTGTACATGGTTGGATCCACCAAGTCTGATCCAAAATCTGACTCATTCAACTTTTTCAAGTTGGATACCATGGGAGTAGACATGAATTTACAATCCAACATACCAAACCTACGCAATACATCAACTGTGTACTTTCCTTGAGACAGAAAGATCCCATCTGATCTTTGCCACACTTCTAGACCAAGGAAATAATACATGAGACCAAGGTCTTTCATTTCAAATTCGGAAGTGAGCTCCCTCTTACACAGGGCTATCAAATGTTCATCTCCTGTAAGGAACAGATCATCAACATATAACACTAATATCAAGGGATGATTTTTCACAACCTTAAAATAAAGGTTGGGATCTGCAGCACTCTTGGAGAACCCCAAGTTCTGAAGATAACTATCAATTCTCGAATACCATGCCCTTGGTGCATGCTTAATCCCATATAGTGTCTTTCTCAATTTGCACACATGTGATTCTTTCCTGTGAATCACAAATCCCTCTGGTTGTTCTATATATACCTATTCCTCAACTTGACCATTGAGGAATGTTGTTTTAACATCCGTCTGGTGAAGTTTCCAACCCAGAACTGAAGCGAGGGATATGATGGTCCTGATGGAAGTGTACCTTGCAACAGGTGTGAATGTTTCTTCATAATCAATGCCTTCCTTTTGAAGAAAACCACGAGGCATAAATCTCGCTTTGTATTTCTCAATACTTCCATCAGCTGCATGCTTGATCTTGAACAACCATTTGGAGGTGACCATTGATTTTCCTTCTAGCCTAGGAACCACTTCCCACACATCATTCTTCATGATGGATTAATATTCTTCCATCATGGCATCTTTCCATACTTGTTGTTGAGCAGCATCCTCAAATGTGGTGGGTTATGCATTACTAATCTGAGACATTTGTGTCACATAGCCTGCAAACCTTTGAGCCTTGAGGTCTTTTACTTTCCTTGAATGTACCTGATGGAGCACCATGTGATTTTGCTTCCTGCATAATCTCTCTACACTAGGCAGGTTTCCTCTTAGACTAAGGCACATCCAAAGGTCTCTCTACTTGTATAGGTTCCATAAGATCATCCAGATCTAGTGGCTCATCTAACTCCTCCCTCTGCATATCTGAACTGGATGACTCTGAAACATGTACATGAGAAGCTTCAGGCTCCTCCATCTCTGTATCAAGCTGCAATTCTTTGGAACATTTAAAAACAACTTCTTCATGGAATGAGACATCCCTGCTTACCTCAATATGTCTTTCACCAAGTACATAGATCCTGTAGACCTTGGATGTTTCACTGTACCCCACAAAGATTCATTTCTTACCTGATTGTTCCCTTTTGGTTCTCTTATCTTTTGGCACATGAATGTAGACAGGACACCCAAAGATCCTTAAGTGCCCCACATCTAGTTTCTCACCTGTAAATGCTTCCTCTGGAGTCTCATTTCCCAGAATAGCATGAGGGCTTCTATTATGGATGTAAACAACAGTACTTGCAGCTTCTGCCCAGAGAGAAGTAGGAAGATCCTGATCACACATCATTGCTTTAGCTGCCTCACAAATAGTTTTGTTCTTTCTCTCAGCTACCCCATTTTGTTGGGGGTTATATGGAACTGTAAGTTGTCTCTTGATTCATGCTTCCTTGCAGAAGTCTTCAAATTGGTGAGATTCATACTCACCACCATTGTCTGATCTCAGGACTCTAATGTGTTTTCCAGTTTGATTTTCAATTAAAGCCTTGAACTCATGAAACTTTTTAAAATTTTCATTCTTTGTTTTCATGAAGTATATCCATGACTTCCTAGAGAAGTCATCTATAAAAATCACATAATACACATGCCCATTTAATGAAGGTGTGGACATAGGCCCACATACATTTGAACGAATCAATTCTAAGATCACTTTTGCCCTTTTATTGCTAACTGGAAAAGACTTCTTTATGTTTTTGCCTAGCATGCAACCTTTACAAATACTATTATGATTAAACTGAAAAGTAGGCATACCACTCACCATCTTCTGAAGTCTAGGAAGCGCTTTGAAGTGAAGATGCCCAAACCCCCTATGTCGTGGTTCGCAAGAACTGACAGTGTTGTGAACTAGTGCCTGAATGTGCCCTGGGACTTTGTAAAGTGCTCCTTTGATTCCAATAACAATGGTTGAACTGAGCTCTGTATCCTTGGGCCATAAAAGAGCCTTCTTCTCCATGAAGATCACCCTGTGACCTTTATCCTCCAAAATCCCAACTGAGATAAGATTCTTCATCGATCTTGGAACATATAAGATATCTTCAATATGCAACATAAATCTAGAATCTAGTTGAAATGATGTTGAGCCAGTTCCTTTGATTGCGTAGCTCGCATCACCTCGGCTCAACTTGAGAAGAGAACTTTACATTCTTAAAGTTAGCTAGATTATCTTTGTTCCCTATCATGTGCCTGGAGGCACCACTGTCCACTAACCAAGGTTCTGCACTATCTGTCACAGTGCCTGTGAGAGCTGAAACAAGGTAATATTCTTTTCTTGTTTCCTAATAACTAGAAACCTCTCTAGGCTTCCTCCTGTAAGTTCCTTCCTCTTCAGCAGCATGAAACTTACCCTTATGTCCTTTTCTCGATTTGGGACAGTTCCTGGCAAAGTGACCTTTCTTCTGACAATGAAAGCATCTCATTCTTGAAATTCCAAACTCCTTACCTTTGTAACCACCACTGTCTTTCTCCTTTTGAATAGAGAATTTCTTTCAAGAAGGGATTATTTTCCCTTTCTTTGTTATGGTTGTTAATGTAATATTGTCATCTTTTGAGGAGTCAGTTCTGCATTGAATCCTACCTTCTTCCTGAAGACAATCATGCCACAGCCTTTCAAAGTTAGGTTGAGTCTCTCTTGCATTTACCCCAGACAGGAAGACCTCTCAAGCGGGTGGGAGACCATCAACAGCAGTCTGCACCAAGTCATCATCATCAACTGGTTGGTGCACCAATCACTAGTAATTGATCCCTGATCTGTGAGATCTTGGTGAAGAAGGATGCTACTGTATCATCCTTCTCCATCTTAAGAGTTTGCGGCCTATTCTTGAGAACCCTCTTCTGACTGGGCTCCTTCTTCTCATATAAGTTTGTTAGAGTGTCAAAGCACTCCTACGTGGTCTTTAAAGGAGCTAGTACCGGCATAATAGTGTCCTTCACTGAATCAAAAATGATTCGTTTTGCTTTTGCCTGATTCTTCTTAAAGTTTTCCCTTCTTGCATTTGAATTAGGTTCCTCTACTACACTGGTTACGAAACTGTCCAAACCATTCTCTTCAAAAATTGAAGTTGGAAGCTCCTTCAAGCTTGTCTTCAGCCTTCATTGAGATCGATGTCATCTCTGCAGTAACTTTTCAACAAATCTGAATTGTGCTCATTAAAGAATCCTCTCCAAGAACCCTGCGTGAGCTCAAGCTTGCTGCAAAACTGAGTGACTTCACGCCCATGGCCCTGATACCATGTTGAAATTTAAATATAGTTCAGATCTGTAATATTTCTTAAAATACTTCTTGCTGATTTATAATTTATTAACAGTGAATATGAAGAGATACATGAACAGAAATAGAATAGAAGCATGCACGATAACAAAAGGATTTTACCCTGGAAAAACCCTCTCAAGCTTGAGGGAAAAAACCAGCAAATGATCTTTCTTATTAGCAAATGAATGAGCTAGGAGCAAATACAAATTTACCATAGCCACATAGGCTTACAACCATGAGAGTTTGTTGTCCAGATCTAGCTTTAAAGCTAGCTCAAATTCTGGTAGAAGTTAGCAAACCGAAACCTGAAAGCAAACTGTCCTTGTTGCAAAGATCCCACGAGTAGCAGAGCTTCCTTCTTCGTTGTGTCTTCAATGTCACTTTGTCAAGTGTTGAGGAGTCTTAATAATAATAATTATTTCTCCATAACTCGCTATGGAACTCGACTTCATCACTTGAATTAACTAAGATAACTCGTCTTAGTAACTCAACTTACCAACTCAACTTTACATGCAGACTTTCCTAACTCGTCAACTAGACTTTGTTAACTCAACTTTACATGCAGACTTTCCTAACTCGTCAACTAGACTTTGTTAACTCAACTTTACATGCAGACTACTTGACAACTCGACTTTGCTTTGCAACTGAGTTTGCATGACTCGACTTTGACAACTCAACTCTTTAACCACTCGAACTTGACAACTCATCTTTGCACGACTCGACTTTTTCAACTTGACTTGTACCTCATCTTTGCAACTCGACTTTTCTACAGGCTCGACTCTTCTTCTTTCTTCCAGCAATCACAAGTCTTTCATGGCAACCATGGTCTCACGTGCCACTAGCTTATCACATATACATCATTTGCATCTCATGTATAAGAAAGATTATTTGTCTCAGGATGTGATCATCTGGTTCTCCACTCATGGTCAATTGCTTGGCCTAGGAAAACCTAACACACCACTTTTTCTTACACAAGGCAATACCTCAACACATGAGGTCACTCAGTCTTGTCACAAATAAGACTGATCGGCAGTATACTCTTGTCTTGCCTTTTGCTTATACAAAGTTCACAAGACTTTTTGCCTTGTCTCAAATAAGGCTCTTCTCCAAGTCTCAAGTCAGCCTACACAAGGCAGTCTTGGAGAATGACTCACTCTGCTGCAAACTTTAACAGTTAGGATCAGGCACATACTTTTTAAGCAAAGACACATGAAACACATTATGAATGTGCATGGATGCAGGCAATGCAAGCATGTATGCAACAAAACCAATCTTCTCTAGTATTTCAAATGGTCCATAATATCTTATTGCCAGTTTTGAGCAGCTCCCCAATTTCAAAAAACTCTTTTTTTACTTTCAGGAATACATGCTCGCCCACTCTTAATTCCCTATGTGATCTTCCTTCGATTGCATAGCTCTTTTGCTTGTCCTATGCAGCCTTTAAATTATGCCTGATCTTTATCATCTACTATTCCATCTCCTTGAGCAACTCTAGCCCAACAACAACACTATCTACTATGTTGTTCCAGCTCACGGGCGTGGTGCATTTCCTACCATACAAGGCTTCAAACGACCTCATCTTCAACGATGCCTAATACACATTGTTATAAGCAAACTCAACCAAATGAAGATAGTCTTCTCAACTAGAAGGCTTGTCCATTGCATACATCCTTAGCATTTCTTCAATCACCTAATTGATCCTCTATGTTTTCTCATTTGACTCTGGATGATATGTTGTACTAAAATTCAAATTTGTCCCAAATCCTTTAAATAACCATTTCCAAAAAATTGATGTGAACTTGGGATCCCTATCATATACAATTGCCTTAAGCGCACCATGTAGACTAGCAATTTCCTTCATGTAAATTTCTACAATGTTGGTTGCCTTATGTGTCCACTTCAATGAAATAAAATGTGCAGCCTTTGTGAGTTTATCCACCAAAACCATGATGGAGTCATGTTGCTTTACTATTCTAAACAGCTTAATAATGAAGTCTATGGTAACAACTTCCCATTTCCACTCAGGAATGGGCAATGGTTGTAGCAATCCAGCAGGATGTCTATGCCCATCCTTTATCTTCTAACTTCCAGCAGGATGTCTATGCTCATCCTTTATCTTCTTAATGCTACAATTGTTTTTTGGTACCCTAGATGTCCAATATAAGGTACATAGTGTATTTCTTTCAGCATTAAATTTCTCAACTCCTGAGAATTTGGAACATAAACTTTGTTCATGTACAAGAGGATTCCATCCTCTTCCAACCTGTAATATTTAAATTTCAGTGGTGTATTATCTTGTTGTAAGCCTTCTTTAACTTGTAGATAGTGTTGATCTGAAATGACAGCTTTCAAAATTCTGCTTTTTAAATCTGAACTATGCATGCTAATGGTTGTAACATGTATCTCATGCACCCTCATGTTCAATGCATCAACCACTTTGCTCTCTTTACCTTTAATATGCTTTATGTCAAAGTCATAGTCACTGAGAAATTCTAGCCATCTAACTTGTCTAGCATTTAATGTTGGCTACTCAAACAAATATTTCAAACCACTATGGTCTGTCCTCAACTCAAATTTTCTATCCATGAGATGATGTCTCCACATTTTCAGCACATGGACAACAGCTACAATCTCCAATTCATGGGTGGAATAGTTTCTTTCATGCTCTTTTAGCGTCCTTGATACAACATATCACATGCCCATTTTGAGTAAGGACTCCACGAAGTCCTTCCTTGCATACATTTGTGCATGCAACAAAATCCTCTTTTGGATTAGCAATCTTTAAAACATGTGCATTGGTCAATAAATCTTTCAAGTGCTGAAAACTCTTTTCACATTTTGACCATGAGCAAGATTTGAAAGCCAAGAGTACCCATTTTTGGACTTGGGCCTGGATTTGACCAAAAGAGGCAACAAAATGACCCAGAATTGTGCACAATCGGGACCACCTCGTGCTCATCTCTCCAATGTGTCAATTTTCACATGCTACTCTATGTGACTAATTTCAGATCTGAAAATTTCTTCCTAGTGATCTAACAGTAAACCCTAGCTGTTATCACTGAACAATTTTACACTAAAATTATTGACTAAAAAACATAGCAGCGGAAACAACAAGATCAGACATGAATCCATCAACACATATGAGACACAAATTTTTTGTTCTATAACTTTATCAATTTCAGAAATTCTGAGGACAAAACCAACCCTCCCAACTGTCACAATTAAACCAAAATCTGAGGACAACCTTGTCCTCCAATAACCAGAAAAATCAAAAGAACCAAACCTCAACAAATCCTTGGAAATTTTCTCTGCCCACAAATCTGTTACAGACCACATGTACGATGTGCTAACGACACATGCATTACTGTTGACGTCTGCCTGAACGAACCTACTCCTACCCAGAAACCCTGTACACGATTCACCTTACTGCAACTCACATATATGCCATTCACCTTACTGTAACCCGCGTACATACGCAATTGTGCCCACTGCAACCCGCATACAAGTACAGAAAACTTGTATGACACCTTCGTATGATTCGCTCTCTGCAGCTTCCTCTCTCCTAGGCTAGATTTGCCACAATTGCAGAATTTCCCTTTGCTAAAATCACCAAGCCTCCTAGCACAAGTGGTCACTCACTTATGCTAACTCCATCCTTGCTCCACACACTCTACACCATATGAAATGTCACAATGACCTCCTTTATATACAAGTCTTAGGGGTCAGCATAGAAGCCCCTCCACAATTCAACATCAAATTAGACTTTCTTGTGGGTGTGAAGCCCCAACACAAACACAAAAAGCCCATCACCAAACCCATGAAGCCCCAGCTCCATTCCAAAGGCAGTTTTCACCAAACGAAGAGTGTGATGTGGTGCCCACGATGATTCCCACCTGCCCAACACCTAGGGCACATAATAATACCTGCCCAAAGCTACAAAAATCAACACTCCCTCTTAGTGAGGGAGGTATTCTCACCACACTCCACAATCACTGGATCCACTACCACAGCTGCTCTCCAACTCACCTGATTGGCTGCCCCCTCTATCATCGAAGCAAACCTGCTCTTCAATCCTCCTGACTGGTTGCACCTTAGTCACTGAAGCAAATCCTGATGTCTGGCATGATCCCTCCCTGAAAGACACCCTACTCCTAGAAGCCTCCCGCTCTTGAGCCTCTTGTCTAGTCATATCAACCCATGACACCCTCCTAACAATCTTGGAAGATGCCTCTCTCCCACTTGGACCTGAAGGTTGGCTCCCACTGAGCGACGGACTCTCCCTCTGAGCCTCCTTACTCCCTCTGAAGTCGAACTCCCTCTCAATCTATTGACTCCCTCTGAGTCTACACAACCTCCGAAGCTACCTACTCCTTGTCCACTGTCCTCTACACGGTACTGGGAGGCTGCTCCTCCCCACTAGATCCTGAGGGTTGACTCCCTCTCAACTCTGGCTCCATCATAGCCCTACAGAATCATTGAGGTTGAGAACATACTCCTAGCACTTATAGTTGTCACTTGTGACCTGTCCGAACAGAAACAAAATATGCAACCACTGTAGCAGTTATGTGTCTCAAAGATAATCCCCTTCTCTTCAAATCCCAAGCTCTGATACCATGTCAATTTTCACATGCAACTCTATGTGACTAATTTCAGATCTGAAAATTGCTTCCTAGTGATCCAACAGTAAACCCTAGCTGTTATCACCGAACAATTTTACACTGAAATTATTAACTGAAAAATATAGCAGCGGAAACAACAAGATCAGAGATGAATCATCAACACATATGAGACAAAAAAAAATTGTTCTATAACTTTATCAATTTCATAAATTCTGAGGGCGAAACCAACCCTCCCAGTTGTCACAAGTACACCAAAATCCCAGGACAACCTTGTCCTCCAATAACCAGAAAAATCAGAAGAACCAAACCTCAGCAAATCCCTGGAAATTTCCTCTACCCACAAATCTGTTGCAGACCACCTATACAGTCTATTGACGTCACTTGCACTATCGTTGACGTCAGCATGTACAGACCTACTCCTACCCAAAAAAATTGTATGCAATTCATCTTACTGCAACCCTCGTATACATGATTCACCTTACTGCAACCCTCGTATACACGATTCACCTTACTGCAACCCGCGTACATAGCGACTGTGCCCACTGCAACCCGCGTACAAGTACAGAAAACTTGTACGGACACCTCCGTACGATTCGCTCTCTACGGCTTCCTCTCTCCTAGGCCAGATTTGCCACAATTGCAGAATTTCGCTTTACTGAAATCACCTAGCCTCCTAGCACAAGTGATCACTCACTTATGCTAACTCCATCCTTGCTCCACACACTCTCTACACCATATGAAATGCCACAATGACCTTCTTTATATACAAGTCTTAGGGGTCAACATAGAAGCCCCTCCACAAGTCAACATCAAATTAGACTTTCTTGTGGGTGTGAAGCCCCAACACAAACCCACAAATCCCATCACCAAACCCATGAAGCCCTAGCTTCATTCCAAAGGCGGTTTTCACCAAACAAAGAGTGTGATGTGGTGCCCACGACAATTCCCACATGCCCAACACCTAAGGCACGTGAGAATACCTGCCCGAAGCTACAAAAATCAATACAATGGGTATCTAAATCTACTTTTAGATTTGAAAGCCAAGAGTTCCCATTTTTGGACCTCACCTTGGGTTCGAACAAGAGAGGCACCAAAATGGCACCAAAACTGAGCGCAATCGGGACCTCGAGCTCATCTCTCCAATGGGTATCCAAATATACTTTTAGATTTGAAAGCCAAGACTTCCTATTTTTGGACCTCGTCCTGGGTTTCACCAAAATAGGCACTAAAATGGCATGTAATCGTGCACAATAGGGACCCCATTAGCATCTCTTCAATGGGTATCCAAATCTACTTTAGATATGAAAGCCAAGAGCTCCCATTTTTGGACCTCGGCTTGCATTTGACCAAAAGAGACCAAAATGGCTTTGAATCGCACGCAATCAGGACACCATGATCATTCTATGCAATGGGTATCCAAATCTACTTTTAGATAATTCCCATTTTTTAACGTCGACCTGGGTTTTATCAAAAGAGGCACCAAAACGGCCTGGAATCACGCACAATCGAGACCCCATGCTCATCTCTGCGATGGGTATCCAAATCTACTAATCTATAAACTACCGTGAATATTCCATTGGAATAGTTCGTCACAACAGATCTTGTAATATTTTGAAATCTTAGATTATGCAAATTATTTCCTTAGATCCCAGATTAATTATTACTAGCTTGGTGCTTGAATTTATGAAATAACTAAAATCGAAATGAAGAACAAGAAAATAAATCCACGCCATTAAACACAAGATGTATCCTAGAAAACTCGATCATGAGAAAACCCATCTAGAAGGTGAGGCCTATGCGCTGCTCTCTTTTCTTCAATTATGAAAATGAAAATAAAAAGAAAGGGGCACTCACTATGGAGTTGCCTCTAACATTGTGGCTTGAACGATTGCTACAAAATCTACTTCCTCCTTTGTTATGTTCTCAAATCCCACTCCTAGATGCTTTGCTCAACTCCGGAATCGTGCACAATTGGGAATCGATGCTCATCTCTCCAATTGGGATCCGAATAAGCTTTTAGATTTGAAAGTCGATAATTCCCATTTTTGGACCTCGACTTGCGTTTGGCCAAAAGAGGCACCAAAATGCCCCAAAATCACGTGCAATCAAAACCCCACGCTCATCTCCCGAATAAGTATCCAAATCTACTTTTAGATTTGAAAGCCAAGAGTTCCCATTTTGGGACCTAGCACTAGGTTTGACCAAGAAGCACACCAAAATGGCCAGGAATCGCACAAAATTGATACCCCGTGCTCATCTCTCCAATGGGTATCCAAATCTACTTTTAGATTTGAAAGCCGAAAGTTTCCATTTTTGGACCTCGGCCTAGGTTTGACCAAAAGAGGCACCAAAATGGCTCGAAATTGCGCACGATCGAGACCCTACGATCATCTCTCCAATGGGTATCCAAATTTACTTTCAGATTTGAAAGCCGAGAGTTCCCATGCTCCCATTTTCGGACCCCGGCCTGAGTTTGACAAAAAGAGGGAACAAAATGCCACAAAATCACGTGCGATCAGGACCTTGTCCTCATCTCTCTAATCACTATCCAAATATACTATAATTTTAAAGATCAGAGTTCCCATTTTTGGACCTCGACGTGGGTTTGACCAAAAGTGGCACCAAAATGACCTGGAATTGCACGTAATCAAGATATTGTGCTCATCTCTCCAATTGGTATCCAATTAGATTTGAAAGTTGAGAGTTCCCATTTTTGGACCTCGGCCCGAATTTGACCAAAAGAGGCACCAAAATGCCTCGAAATCACATGGAATCGAGATCCGTGCTCATCTCTCGAATGCGTATTCAAATCTACTTTTAGATTTTAAAACCGAGAGTTTCCATTTTTGTACCTTGGCTTGGGTATGACCAAAAGAAGAACAAAAGTGGCCCAAAATCGCATGCAATTGGGACCCTATTCTCCCTCTCCAATGGATATCCAAATCTACCTTTTGAGAGTTCCTGTTTTTGGATCTTAGCTTGGGTCCTGTTATCGCACAATTGGTACTTGCCCAAAGCCAAAGGAAAGTGAACACTAAATTGGCGTAACAAGGAGGTTGCCCTATCACTATCACCTAAACAAGACACCTCTTTCTATTTAGGAATAGTACCCCCGGGGAGACGTCCCCAGTGACCTGGGGGTTTGAGAAGACTAAGGTAAGAGTATCAAGAAAGTACCACCCCTCTCACAGGTCACTCTGATCAAAAGTTCCAAAGGTTTTAATGAGATGAAGCAAACTAATATTTAAGTGTACCTGCCCAGAACAAGACAACAAGAAAAATACTATTTGCAAGTACTATGTGATGTTAGTGCTTCATAAAACCATAGACTTTGATAAAAAAGAACAAGCTGATATAAAAGCTGAAGCAACAGAAGTATTTATAACAGCAATGTATATATAGCAATAGCTTCACAATTATGCCTCAATAAAGCTTCAAAAATTACCAGAAATGATGCATAAACTTGACAAAATGATAGTATTTGTCAAAAGCAATGATGGCAATGTATAATCAACTTTAAAACTTGCTTTTCAGATGAATTTGTTGTTGTTATAGATGGATGTAGCAATATTTTGCAACATTGCAAATTAGTTAGTAGGTTAGTCTAATCTAAAGTTAGAAATAGTTAGTAAAGGTCTTAAGGTAGATGGTTTAAGAGTTGTTATTTGTTGTTGTTATAGATGGATGTAGCAATATTTTGCAACAGCAGCAAATTAGTTAGTAGGTTAGTCTAATCTAAAGTTAGAAATAGTTAGTAAAGGTCTTAAGGTAGATGGTTTAAGAGTTGTTTTAGTCAATCAATCACTTGCAAGGTATGAACTAGTGCCTTTTAGGGTAAATGGAGTCAATGTTGCAGCGACAATTCTTGGTGGGAAACAACAAATGATAATAAGTGAGCTAAAGGAAAAGGGAGGATGATTGAGGTGTTAGTAACTTAGTAACCTAAGGCCTCAATATCCAAAACCCTAGAAGGGAAAGATGTTAGGAAGTAGATAACCCTAGGCCCTAGCGATTTCCTTCTTCTTTAGGTCAAGCTTGAAATAAATGCATGAAGCTTAATGAAGTGATGATACTAGAGTGCTACTAAAGTAGGGCTCTAGTGTATCCTTCAAGGGAGGTGTCTTCTAGCAAAATTAAGTAGGTGAAGAGTTATAAAGAAAAGGACAATAACATGTGCCTTTCTCCTAGGATTTCACACTAGCAATTTCATAATCTTAGAAATGAACAAGTAAAAGCACCATAACCATTCAAAATAAAGAAGGATTGCAGATTTCTACTTACTTCATCAAGAATAATCTAGTCACAAACTCTAGTTGAAGACTTACCACCATGAAAATGCAAAAATACACCAAAAGAAGCCTCCTCCAAGAGTTGTGCACCACTTAATTTCAGCCAATAAGCCTTAAAAGAGGCCGAATTTCAGACCCCACACTTGTGTGAGTGAAAGATGATGAAAAATTGAGTCTTAACTCTCTATTTATAAAATAACAATGACCTTTAATTACATTTTCGGTCAAAAAAGGCCGACATGGCGAGTTTACATCAAAAATTCAGTTTTACATAAAAATGACAATTAAAACCCTAATTTTGTCTTTTAGGGATGACGTCATGCCCCTCCTAGGGTGACTTTAGGCCCCTTCTTGGAACACTAGGCCTCCAAAGTGAAACGTTAGGCCTCAAAAGGCCTCAAAAGCTGCCACATGTGCCAACCAAGCCATCCTCATGCCCAAAACCCTAACTAGATGACGTCAAGGCTCAAAATGATGACGCCAGGGGCATTCAAGGGCCAACGTCATGGTGGGAGGGCAAGACCCCCCTAGGTCCAGGCCTGCCAAAGTGCCTCTGGTGGAACATCCTCCTTTTTCTCTGATGCAAGCCTCTGGTATCCCTCTGCCCCTGGTTGGGGTCACAACTGTTGAAATATTGTAACTGCAAAGAGTATTCTATTTATTATTGATGTATTATTCATTAGATCAATCCCCTTTTGTAGATTGATCATGTCGGGCATTGTAAATGACCAAATCCCCTTTTGCGGATTGGTCAAACCCTAATTGTAATATGCAAAATGAGAAGTCGGCTCCCAAAATAAATTAAAGTGGTTCTAACCACCCAGGAAGAGAAGTCGGCCCTGCCATTGAAAGACACTTCCTTTCAGCACCTGCCAGATTGTATAAATAAAAGAGGCCAGCGCCTCATTTGTTCACTCATTCATTCAATCATCAAGAGCGCAAGTTTGGAGCTGCAGTTGGAAAAGAAGCTAGAGAGAGAGGCGCATTACTTGGGAGAGGACTTTCTATAGTGTTTGGTTTATTCTCTTGGCATTGTATTGGCTATCTATATTAAGGAAGTTTTTGTTGGGTTTTCTCCCCCATGAGGGTTTCCCAAGATAAATGATGTGTCTCTTGTGATTGTGTTTCTCTCAGTGATCCTATCTATGTTATGGTTATCTAGTAAATTGAAAAGAAACCTAATAATAGCTTAAACTTTAACATGGGATCATAGCTGAGCTAAAGAGAGCATCTTTCACAAGAAAAAGAAAAACGTCATTGTTGTCGTACAAGGAAATTAGGGCTTTTTATTGAAGAGGAATTCCAACCCAAAAGTCATCTAGAAAAGTGTGCCCTAGCCCAAGGAACTCTTTGGCACCTTCAGCACACCTTTTCAGTGGATAGAATTCTCGGAAAGTGTAACCCTAGTTTTCACCAATACCAGAAGTACTAGAAAACCAAAAGTACCAGGAAACCATAAGTACCAGGAAAACAAAAGCACCAGTCCAGAAATCCGATGGTCAAGTTTGAAGGGGAAAAATTTGGATTTTCTAAAATCTAACCACACCAGGCTACTCGCCTCCGCCAAGTGCACCTCCTGGTAAGTTCAAAATTCAATTATGAGCATTTTCAATTTTTTTTGGTCATTTTCCCAGCTCCAGGTAAAAGATGTCTGCAATCACTAAGCTTGTTGACAAGCTAGAAGGTGTGGAAAACTTTCGTGCCTGGAAGTATAGGATCGAACTCATTCTTGAAGAGAATGACCTAGCAAGATTCATTAAAGAAGATGTACCAGAACCCGTCAATGTTGCAGCTAAAGCAAAACACCTGAAGGACACAATTAGGGCCAAAAGAATCATTGCAGATTCTATCAAAGATCACTTGATTCCTTAAGTGTCTTCAAAGAAGACTCCAAAAGAAATGTTTGATGCCCTAACCAGATTATATAAAGAAAAGAACATAAATCGGAAGATGAATCTAAGAACCCAACTCAAGAATACAAGGATGCAGAAAGGAGAAACAATCTAGGAATATTTCTCCAGAATATCACAATTCAAAGAACAACTAGAAGCAATTGAAGATACTATAGACGAAGACGAACTCATAATGACGGCCCTTAATGGTCTCACAAGACCTTGGGATGCATTCATCCAAACTATTTGTGCCAGAAAAGAGAAACTACAATTTGACAGTCTTTGGGAATAATGTGTTCAAGAAGAATCAAGAGTAGCTAATCGATAAGTTTTACTATCAAGAGATGAAGATCAAGACCTAGCTACTCACACTAAAGGAGGAAGAAATAAGTCTTACTTCTAGAAAGAAACTCATAAGGAATCTCACCCCCAAAACAAATTCATACATAAAGAATCTCAACCAAGGAGATTCCAAAAGTTTTAGAAAGGACAAAGAAGAGAAAAAGATTTATCATCCTACCAATGTTACCATTGTGACAAGATGGGACATATTGCGAAACATTGTCCAGCTAAACAAGAAGAAAAACAAGAAGCACCATGCCCATGCAGTTGAAGATGAAGAACCACCCACAAAGATGATAAAAGAACGAATTGAAGACTATGTCTTAATCTCTGCCCTCTCAGGATCAGTATCACCTGGTGAGGACACCTGGATCATTGATAGTGGTGCTTCCAAGCACATGGCAGGTCAAAGAAACATTCTCTCTTGCCTTTCAGAAAAGAAGTTTTCTCATAAAGTTACACTTGGAAATGATTATCAATACCCTATCAAGGGAGTAGGAGAATCAAATTACAAGCTTAATTCAGGGACCCCGATGAACATGAAGGATGTATTATATGTACCAGGTTTGACAAAGAACTTACTCTCCATGTCAGCTTTAGAAAAGAAAGGCTTCAGAGTTGCCTTCATAGATGAAGAAGTTCTTATGTGGGTTGTTATCCCCGACATCTAGGGATAACTAGGAGATCATGTCTCGAGGCCCACAGGTCCTAGACATGAAGTACCGAGAGCGGGATTGACCTGAGCATGGCCCTGGAGGGCCCATCCTTCTTCGTCTTCGCTAGATTTTTGCTGCTAACAGCAGCAGCTTCCATCACCATCGGCTTGGACTTGCATCGAAGAGGACTCTTGCTCCATGAGGTAATTGGTCCAAGGTATCATGGTATGTGTCATATTTGATCATTATAACCCTCTTATATATGCATTAGGTTCCTTTCATTTCTGATGACTGCTTGGATCTTACACTAATCCACTTGACCATTGTTGGGGTGATTGATGGGGTGACTTAGCAAGCTGACATTCATGGGTTTTGGTTAGCCACCAAGGGGGATTTGTAGAGCCATCGTCCGCTCCCTACATTTTATCATTTTACATCTTATCTCCCGCACATCTATCCCATTCCCCTAGTCCGGCCATTAGGATGACCTTTGAGGGTTACACTTTGTCTTATGGGAAGAAGGGGCTAAAGGCCCAGGAGGTAAAAGAAGTTGGTAAAAGATAAAAGCCATAGGAAATAAAACCTAGAGATGCTTCGCCCAGGGGATCCCCTAGAAGGCAATAAAAGGCCTCTCGATAAGAAACTAAAGGGACCTTAAGAAAAGTAATAAAACAAGACCTAACCAAGAGGATGGGAGGTCTCATCACGAGCCGGCCCATTATGTTCATAGGTATCCAGCAGTATGACATTGTCGTCATCTGGTCACCACGCTAGGGCAGTGACCTTTGGTTGCATGGCCAAGGGAAA
>ML778708.1:115784-132879 GCA_009831015.1 Picea engelmannii
CTGGACTCGAGTAGGATGGTCTGGGGAGCATAAAGATGGCATTTTGTCAAAGGCCGATAGCTCCTCGTCAATTTAGAGCGAAATATCGAGCGAGAAGTAACAGCAGGGTTTTGGTGAGGGCGTCGGCCAAGGATATATTGTTCAATCATGATTCACGTGCAGCGGTGCAGAGGGGCATTGATAAATTGGCGGACGTCGTGGGCGTTACATTGGGGCCCAGAGGTATTAATTTTGTTTTATTGAGCTTATCTGAATATCCTTTAAGCTGGTACTTTTGGGTTTATTTCTGTTTGAATATATTTGCGAAGAAAAATCTGCCTATGTTTTTTGGTCTTGTAGGGCGGAATGTTGTGTTGGACGAGTTTGGAATGCCGAAGGTGGTGAATGACGGGGTTACCATCGCTCGTGCCATTGAGCTTCCCGACCCCATGGAAAATGCTGGGGCGGCCTTAATCCGAGAGGTAAATTATATTGAAACTTTTTTCTTCTGCTTTTCTTGTTGGTGGCATATCTGAATCTATTTCTGTAGCTTGATTCCTTCTGGTTACTCTTTGTTCTGGTATTGCATTTAATGTGTCCTCTTTTCCAGATTTTGCTTTAGAAAGTGTTCCCATAAGGCTACCCAATGCACTTTTATTTATTCATATCCTACAGATTCTGCATGGTGGTTAGCAAAGTCACAGACTCCATTTCGAGAATGACCCAATGAAAAATACCTGAGTTGTTTTGGATATTAAAATGGTAAAAAATACAATAAATTTCAGAAGAAAAAAATATATATTTTTCATAAAGATGAAAGTTTAGAATTTGGTCATACTGCAAAATTTTAATAATAACTCATTTCAAACTATCTGGTTGATACAATATATTATGTAAGGCCACGGATTCTGGACAGTTGATGGGTTTGTTGGTTGTCTTCTATGAAGCCAGGTTAGAAAAATAAGCAAAACTAGTGTTTTTTCGCCTTCTATATCTTATGTAGACAGACGATGGAGTGACTCTTGTCAAGGCAATCTAATTTGTTTGATTTGCAAACTCATACTTGTGAGTATGGCTCAGGTCCGAGTCAGACTTGGAGGATAGGAGATGACTTGTTTCGGTTTCCTCAAAGCATGGTAGCAGAATGCGGCCAAATCAGGGTTGTACAGATTGGGCCACGAATTCAATTTGGCTGAATTTATGCTCGAGTTCAGATTTGATTCGGCGAGTTCAGATTTGATTCGGCGGAATTTCTGCCCAAATCTGGATTCTTGGAAAGTCGACCCACAATTCGGTCTGCAATGAAGAATGGGCGCTATTTAAGTTTGATTATCTAGATTCTGTATTTTTTATGTTCTAAAATTTTGAATAATTTGCATGTTAATTCGTATTGGTCAGATGCTCCAAGATGCTCCAGCGTTTTTTTTCTCAAAATAGATTTTTCCAATGCAATTTTTTTCCCAATCATACCGGATACAAATCTGAATTCATATATGTTAATAATGCCTCAAAGTTCTAAGTCAGAACAGTCAACTCAGAGTTGGAAGAGTCCTGGCTATTTCGTATTTAGTCAGATTTATACTACAGCGTTTTTTTTCAATTTAGATTTTTCCAATAATTTTTTTGTCCAAATCATATCAAATCCAAATCTGAATTCGTAGATGGTAACGACGCCTCAAAGTTCTTAGTCGGACCAGTCAACTCAGACTTGGAAGAGTCCATGGCTATTTCGTTTGATTATGTATCTCATTAACATAAGGGACTATGGTAAATTGGTATATCATGCTTCGGCCAAGGCCTAATATTAGAAACACATTTCAAATAAACTTGTTTTTATTAATAATCACCATATCAGAAGCACAAATTAAAGATGTCCATGTCATATAAATTGATGATGCATGGGCACATTTGATGTATTAATGGGAACAGAGAACTGAAACGAATGCTATGGATGTGGGAGCATTAACCTTCTTGTCGCTTCAATTATTCTGGCATAAGCGGACTCATTCTTTTGGTTGCACGGTTTAAGCTCAACTGTGGTATTGGATTGATGCCCGACGAATAAGAGAGTTGGTTCGGTAGTGCCATCGGATCTAGTTGGTTCGATATTGATCCTAGGCACCTGGATATAACATGGATATATATATTTTTTATTTCTCACTATAATTATATTTAAATTTATATTTCATGATTTTTAAACATTTAAATCATATTTTATAATAAAAGAAACATTGAAATGTTTTATGTTTTTCAATTATTATAAATACAACTAATAATATAAAAAAATATTAAAATGTTTTATCCTTTTTTATTTAGTTTTATTATATAATTTAGTCTTATTTTAGTTTTAAATCATTATTTTATCAATTTTCAAATTTGATTAATAATATAAAAAAATATTAAAAAGTTTTACCTTTTTTTATTTAGTTTTACAATTTATATAATTTAATCTTATTTAGTTTTAAATTATTATTATTTTTATTATGAATTTTCAAATTCACCCAAGAAAGGGACTACGTTCCCTTGCAACACTTGTTTACAATCAATGTGGAGTTGGTACGGGACCTTTGACAAAATGGCTTACATTAAAAGGGGTAACATTTGCGCTCGTCGCATTTGTTAAGTCAATCAAACCTCCCGTCTTAGTTAAGCTAAAATAATAACAAGTGTCACAAATATGTTTATTTTGAAAACTATAAACAAATGGTTGTTTCATGGTTACTTTTATAAAATTATTTTGAAGTAAGTGCTCCCGTCTTAGTTAAGCTAAAATAATAACAAGTGTCACAAATATGTTTATTTTGAAAACGATAAACAAATGGTTGTTTCATGGTTACTTTTATAAAATTATTTTGAAGTAAGTGTAGCAATAATGCACTTGGAAAACGATAAACAAATATTTGCTTAATTATCAGTCTAATCAATCAAAATACAGCGTGTTGCGTTAATCTAGATAATGGTTTGCATGTTTAGAAAGTGTTTAAATTAAGAGTAAGCATGGAGGTTAAGTAAGTGAGATTTAAAATTATTTTTAATAGGTTAAGAGTTTATCTTCATGAATCCTGAGATGTAAGGAAGGAAATATGTTAATAGTTTAAGTTTGTTTTTTTAGTGATTATTATTTGTTTATTTCAAGTGTTAGTATATAGTAGTTAGTGATGATTATGATGACTGTTTTTTTTAAAAGAAAAATAACTCAAATTATATTAGTATAATTTTTTACATAAACGATTATGGATCAATGAAACAAGAACATCGGGTCAATAGAACGTTCAACACTTTCCAAAGGTCCTATCTCAGCTTCCTAAAACATGTAAAATAGATATCCTCATAATGATGTGCCATCCAAGAATTAATAAGAGAAAAAAGTATAGTTGTAACCCAAAACAAATAATCTCTCATTCCATCACTAAATCAAAACAATCAATTCCAGCAATGGAATAGTTTTTTAGAAAAAATGTAAAAACTGAGAAGGACCTTCACTTTCACCGCCCCAGTTGAAATATATCAATCTTCTTTTAGGCACTTCGAGTGCTCGTTTTGATAATTTATCAGCCTCCTCATTTGATTCTCTGGATAATCTCTCATTCCATCACTAAATCAAAAGTCAATTCCAGCAATGGAATAGTTTCGTAGAAAAATTTTAAAAACTGAGAAGTACCTTCACTTTCACCGTCCCAGTTGAAATATATCAATCTTCCTTTAGGCGCCTCCAGTGCTTGATAATTTATCAGCGTCCTCATTTGATTTCCTGACTATGATGACTGTTTCTCATTAGTGATTGACAATAAGTTAGGAGGAAAAAAAATACTCTATTGTATATGTAGTGGCCTAAACCATAGCAGCTTTGTAATGGTTAAGAACATGTATTTCCTCCTAAAAAGTCACAAATTCAATCAATACATTTATAAAAGTTTTCCTGAAATAAAAGGGCTTTGATTAGTAGACATGAGCAACCAAAACCACAAAAAAAGTTGGTTCTTATGTCTAAAAGGAAAATTAGAAGCACAATGCCACCAAATATTTAAAAAACTGAATGATTAATGTTGGAGATGTGCCCAAAACTCTTGCAATTAATGCAGAATATCTACGAGAGTTATAGCAAAGAAAAGAAGATAACTGTAATCCATGTAATCCATGTTCAGGACAATTTTTTTATGTAAATATGGCTTTGACATATCCATGTTCCCTCAACGTTTTTGTCAGAATAATAGAGCGTTTTTGTCAGAATAATATGGCAGCCTTCATGATGACTCCTGAGTAAAACTCCCATTTCCTAAACAGTTGCCCTTTATCAGTAAGAACAAGTAACAAATACCAAATCCAGGTATTCATTGGGATCCAAAAACGAGTGTTCAAAAACTACAGGGAACTCAATCAAACAAATATCTGGATGATCTGTGGATAGGAAAGGAAAGGGTTGAAGTATGGGACATTTCTCAAACTTGCAGTAGAATAAATATTTTTCAAGTAACACACTTACATAGAATATATGCAAGTCTAGGAAGTCAGGTTCATTCCAAATTGTAGTAAGCTTTACATCATAATAACGTTCCCTGCCATGCAACCATATAATGTGACATGTTTTCAGTTTTTTACCTATTGGTGGAAGTAAGAATGGTATTGTTAAGTCTTAGGTCCTATTGGTGGAAGTAAGACTGGTAAGTGCAAAAAAGGAAGACTGGTAAGTGCAAAGAATTTGTTGACTTCAAGAATCAAGGATTTATTTGTAAAGGGCATTCAAAAGTCCATATACATGCAAAGCTTATATACTCAAAGAAGAATTTCAAAGCATCTCAAATTTAAACCATTTGTCATAATAACAACGAATAACTAATGATAGGTGATTAAGAGCACTGCTGGAACAAACACCAACAATTCGGCAAACCTAGAACTGATTTATCTCATTATGTGCAATATAACCCAAATATACCAATGCCTTGACAAGATTCCAGTATGCAATCTCAAGGTGACAATGCAAAGTTTGGAGAATTCATATTAGACTTAGCAACAGAAAGAGTCACTACTGTAGCAAAACTCTGTGTGAAGCAAATATAGAAAGGTTTGTATTTTCAGATTGCGATATAAGCTACGAACAAAACCACAAAACACTGCTGTAACTAACTTCAATAACCTGGAAAATATAAAGTAAGCTTATATATTTGAATCCACACATGTATCAAGAAGTATCAATACTTTAACAATTTCAGGTATGCATTTTCCTAAGTAGTAACTCAATGTTTAGATGGTACATATACGCATCTTTTCAGATTATATTAGTGTAATGGTAACTATGTATAATAGATTTGAAATATAGAGCACAAGATATATGCATGGATTCAGGAATGATTTTAAGGATGGAAGTTTATCTTAAAATGTAGAAATTTTAGTTAATCTTATTAATCCTTCATATGTTAACAAAAAATGTTTGGCCATATTTTTGTAAAAATATTCAAATTTTTAAGGATTTTATATAGTTTGTATAAAATTTTGGCCATTTTTAAGTAAAATAATTTTATCCTATAGAATTTGGTCTAATCATTTTTAGAATAGCCAATCTTTTTTTGGGAAAATCTTTGGAAAATTAGCCCATGAGCAAAATTTAACCCTTAAAACTATTTGTGCATGTGTTTAATTGTCACAAAAAATAATTCAATACTAAACCACAATCTGCACTTGAAATTGCTCGTTGTTTAAACCCTATTTGTAACCCTAATTAGCCTCTTCAAACAGTAAATAATGAGTGACGTCAAACAATTATGGGAGGTCGTTTAGGAATCCTTTTGTAAGGTTGACTTGAGGAAAGCCAACTCAGCAATCAAATCAACAAACATTGCCCTTTGTAATGGTTATAACCAGCAGTATAAACACTGTATACTCGACAATTTGACAATGATGTAGACAAGGGTAAAGTCATCAACCAAACACACAACAATGCAAGGAAATATAGGGTCGTTGCAATGGTTTGGGGTTTGGTTCACTTGCTAGGATGAGTAAGCATGAAAATCCATTGGAAATTTGACTTGGAGAGGAGACAAATTGCCTTGACCTTTCACATGGATATGCCCAGAAATGCAGATCTAGGACAACATCACTCAACAGCTAGAGGAGATGAGTGTTAGGGAAGTAATATGAATGATTACATATGCAAGCAAACTGCAAAACCACCCTAGGTTTTGACAAGATAGAGATAACCAACTAAACACTTCAAAACCCTCACGCAGCCGGTTAGAATGAGAGGAACAGTGAAATCGGCTAGCTAAAAAAATGATCAAAGATATGCAATAAGGCTCAAATAAAACCAAAAAAATGAATTTAGCTTTTAGGTGGAGAAACCACTTCCTATGAGGGCCAATGGGGTCACTATTTTACCCCCATGTGAAGCATGGGTTTGAGGAGGATAATGTTGAAAAGCACAGGGAGGATTGCCCCTCAAGCATCACCTAAGGCTTGAGTGAATTTTTCAAGGGTGCAAGGGAGGATTGACCTATGAGGAGTATTTCCCAGTGTTAGACAATGTGAACTTAAAAACGAGCAAAGCAAAAGAGAAGATCCATTAGAGGTCCTATCTTAATGCATGAACTAGGAACTTTAATGATCAAAGGGAAAGGGGAGAGAAGTTACCTTGAGCCCTTCCAAGTGTAGCATTAAGCGCTTCTTTGTCCTTGTACTAGTCGTGTTCTTCCAAGCAACCTCTATGAAATTTGTTAAAACTCTTGAAAAATTACTAGAAATTCACAAGAAGAAAAATACAAACTCAATAGATCTCAACATTCAAGCTTCTCATTAATCTCCAACAATTTCAAATGGAGGAGGACTTATCCTTTTATAGGTGAGAAGCCTCCTAATTATAATGTAAAACCATGTGCTAGTTCAAAACTGTGAACTTCAAAACCATTTGTGTAACACCCTGTTTCCCCCAGTTTGTAACTTAATCATAAAATAGAATTACCATGCTAAGGCATGTGGACAATGTAAATGTGTTATTGTTTGGGTTCCCAATAACTGACTGTGCGGGTGAAGCCTTGAAAGTACTGGCCATGATATCACTAGAGGAAGAATGTGAAAACTATACGAGAGGGCTCATTATATCAAATAACCCCAAATTTCCCTTGATGAGGATGAAAAACCTCCTTTGGATCCCAAGGAGAGAAATCAGTTAATGAAGAAAGGACCATTGGTTGAATTGTCAACTACCCCCATGAATGGGTGCATGGTCTAGCTGCAGAATGTCAGCCCGAAGTACCATAGAGACCTGCAGACCTGAGCTTCCTTCTGATAGAAGGAACGTGATGGATCAGGAACCTTCCAAAAAGAAGGAAGGTAAGATAGATACACATGGAAAACCAGAGAGGATAGACGAGACGGGCGCGCAAGCTCGTAAGGGAGATGCGCAGAGATCTCCAGGGGATAAGAAATAGAAGGCCGCAAGCTTGGTGCTGAGTGAGCATCTGATAAACCTCATCAAGGCCATAACAGAGAGAAATATTTGAATGTTGCAGAGAACAGAACCCGAGCAGAAGTTGAACAAAGAAAGAACCCTTGAGAACTGCGAGAGTTCCCTGGTGATATCATGGCTTGGCACGGGGGTGGCCAAAGTGCTAAGAATGAATGCCTCTGAGCCTATGGTAGGGTGGAAGGACGAACACCCACAGTTAGTTAGTTGGCTACCACCTGTAATAGATAAGTATCCGCATATCTTGTGTATTTAAGTGGTACTGTGAATTAAAGTTGGATATCCTATGAATGTTGCAGGGATGGGTATATTCGCTTTATGATTATACTGTATCCCCTTTATTCCTGCTTGATTGTGTAATCAAGAAAGTAGGAAATTGTATGAATTGGATGTGTTTTTATACCAATCAATGCTTGCGTTCCGTGGTGGCTTAAGTCAGAGCCACAAACTGTGAGTTTGTCGGCCTTAGGTATAGTTTCATGTATGCATGTTGACCCTCCTAATCGTGTTGATTCCCTTGGAGGACAAAGTTGGTTAAGCTCAAAAGGGGTAGTGCAGGTATGCACGGGCTCTCTGGGAGGCAAGCAGAGACCGAGAAACACTTAAGTTCTAGACTTGATGAAGGAGCGCAAGAATAGTGCAGAAGACCCTTCTAAGTGTTAAGCCCAGGACAAAAAGCACAACACTCTTAAATCCTTCATAACTGACGAAGCTCAGGAAGAACGGTTCAAGTATCGAAAGGGAATATCCTTTCGTTTAGAAGATGAACAGATGAGATCCATTCGGGAGGACCCAAGTCATGTCGCGACCGTTAAATTTGAAGAAGGGGCAGAGGCGTTAACACCTCGACTCCTTCAGTCTTCACAAGATTGCACATCGGGTGATTCGCACATTCGCGTGACTAAACTCCTGAAACCCGAAGTTGCGACGTGATCTAGACCGTAGATCTAAGGATCTATCGGGACCCTTCTTGACCGTTGATTTGACGTGGGTGAATAGCAGGAAATCGGGAATCGGGGAGACAGAGGTAAGCCAACCTCCAAAGTCGCGAAACGCAAAATCACGATTCGCGAGAGAGGAGATCTGGAACATTGAATTCAGGAGGGTATGTGTCAGCAAGTTGGAAGATCTAGAGGAAGGCAAAGGTTGAAGTGTTGAGACACCCGAAGCCCGAAGAACTGAAGAGTCATGAGTTGTTTATCTGTGAGGAGATACTTGTCAATAGATCTCGAACTCCGGGGAAAAGCTGAAGTGGGTTTTCAGTTTGAGAACTGAGATCGTCGAAGTGCGAAGACCCGAAGAAAGAGTTGGACAGTCAGATCTAAGGGAGACGTGGCGCGAATCCATGAACTCCGGGTAAAGTCCCGAAGTGATTTGTAGCAGCCGGATCTAAGAGGAGCGTGGCGTAGATCCATACACTCCGGGTAAAGTCCCGAAGTAATCCTCGATCGTTAGATTTGGGGGAGACACACGTCAATGGATCTTGGACTCTAGGTAAAATCCATTGGGAAAAAGAGGTTTGAGAGTTGAGATCTCAAAAGTCCGGAGACTCGGAGGGAATCTCGACCGTCGATCGAGAAGAGGGTCATTGGACCGCTAATCTGGGTTGAAAGGTCAACCACCCGGAATAAAGGTAGGACCGTTGATTGAGTAGGACAGGTGCCCGTATATCGTCAACTCTGGAGGATTGAAGTACGGAAGGAAGCTGGGTTTGAGATTTCAAATTCCTGGAGTCCGGAGTTGCGAAGAGATCTCGATCGTTGATCTAGAGGGAGTTGACCTTATCCGTAGATCTAAGAGGCGCAGATCTAAATCATCGATTTAGTCGTTATCGTCAAGATCGTGAGATCGACGATCCCGTAGCGTTGCAGGGACAGGAGTTGCAAGGAGTTTAAGATATTGAGGGCACACCGCAATTCAAACCACAATTTCATCAAGAAGACACATGGAGGTTGTAAGATCATTGCGGGCCCAAAAGCAGTTTGACTCCAATCAGCTTGTGATCGTGCCTGCAATCGCATGGGCATCGCCAAGGTCATATCAAGAGGGGGCTTATCAAACAAAAGGAGCTAACGCCCGACACTCTGAGTTTTCGCAACAGGGCGAAAGGGAAGGTCGTGGGTGCCCTTAAACCCGCACCAAGAACCGAAAGGTTATGGGTTTAAGTATAAACAGATAACATCAAGGTCTCAGAGAATTGTTTGTCTTCAGAATCAGAGATCCTTGACCAGGAGGTCGGACTGGTTCCCTAACCTTCCAAATTAGGAACTATGAATGGAGATTATGTCCTTTAAGAAAAGCGAAAGTTTTTATTCCCCATCGTGGGTGTGTTACAAATTGGTATCAGACCATGGTTACAACACTTGGCCTACTTGGGCTCATGCGAGAGTCGCATAAAGAGGTATTGTTATCTGCATTTACTCCTTGAGGAAAAAGGACTGCAGATTGAACCTGTGATTTTGGGAATTCTTGTTGAATTTCAGCAGAAGAATTTATTTAACCCTTGTCATGTGATAAATACTCTTACCTGAGTAGGGATATGCTAATTAACATTGATAATAAGACTTGAATGTGGATAGTTGAAGGTGGTAGGGTTCTGTCAAGGGTAGTTGAAGCCCGAAAGGCGGATCACCTGACGTCCGTGACACTGCCTCTAAGCATGGGAAATTGGAAGCTCGGGCACTGATGATGGTTGATTATATAATGGTTAATACCTTTGTGGGCTTAAAGGAATCTGATAGAATCAGGTAGGATCCTTGGCAGTATAATTATTGCTTTATATTAAACTCGAAGTATATAACTCCTCATGACCAGAGGAAAGGTGAGATGAGTAAAGTCCTATAGAAGTCGAGGCAAGAAAGTTTTCTTGTCAGCTGCTATAGTATAAAAGGGAGAGTGACCCTGGTTGGTCATTGCTATAAAGAGAAGGCAACACCAGTATGAGTTATAACTGTGAGATTAGTCATGTAAGCGACTGTAATCTCTAACTAAAAGAACACTAATGATAAAACTAAGCTAGTATGATGAATACTTAGTTGTGTGTGTATGCTTGAGTGCATGGATCTAATGCATTGAGAAGCTTCTTGATACGAAGCTTAATATTAATATTGGTTATATATGAATGATATCAAATGTGTGAGTGATGCGCATGTATGATGTAAGAGTACAAGTATACTAAAGGCCCAATATGGTTGCCCTGATGAGTGAAATGTGAGGCAATCTTAGCACTTGCCAAGATTGAATGAATAGTAGTAGAATACCATGGTTGCATGGTTGACTCCATTTTGAAGAGTCATGAAAGTTCTGTTTTGAATGATAGATTAAGGGGAATGTGCTCCATCTCCCCAAGAAAAGCCAGTACAAATAGATAAGAGAGTAAATGAGCAAGGATGCTCTGTTGTCATAATAAGAGGCAAATGATTATGCATTTGAGGATCAGATGAGGATGATTGTAAACAATCATGAGTTGACTAATTTTAAAGTAGAGATGTATGTAGGATATGAATTATACTTATGGAAACTACACACAGGTTGATGATTATGAATATGGTTAAGTACATCATGGAAGTAAGTTAACAAACCAGAATATGTATGGATACATAATTTGGGTACCTGACCAACATGCACGTTTATGTTTCTTAAGGAATATTTGGTAAACAGTTAAAGTCAACTCAAGGTTGAGTCCATCACAGGTAGTGGTGGATGTGCAATAAAGAAGTTGCATGCGGTGGGAGTTCCTTGTGAATAAACTGTGTAAGGACTCTGTCAGAAGAACAAAGTCACAATCCTAATAATTGTTGAAGGTTGGGCAATGGGTTGCAAAGCCTGTCTATATATAAGAATCCTGGATTACATTTTGAAAGCATCATTTAATGAATAGAAGACTAATGAATGGATACATAAGTATGTTTGATTGAATAGGCTTGGTTAAAGCCATGTTAAGAAAAGGCAGTGAAGCCTTTAGAGATAACCCACCTGGGCTGAAAAGTCTTAGGTGGTGTAGAAAGAATTGGAAGAAGGGGAGACTCCCTAACTCCCTTCTTGCTATGTGTTATGTTTCCTATGGAATGAGAAAGCCGATTTACTGATGAAAGTAAATGTTTTGACATCATAAGTGATGATGATTGTATTATTGCAGAAACAGTTGAGAACTGTCTGTATTGCATTCATGGAGACCCTTGAAGATAATGTGATGAAGTGCATAAAGATATACTAGGACATTTTGAAGATGTTTTATGGATTTGAATATTATGATACATGCATCTTATCTGATGTTACAGCTAATGTAGTTGTGATTATAATGATGCATGTTGTGTATAGAAAGGAAATGAAACTGTTGAGGAAGACAGTTGTCAATGATGGACAACCTAAAGTAGAGGATTACCATGGGAAGGTTGCGGTCGAAATATTGTTGATAGGACTGTAAGAATCCCCCTAAAAGCACTGTTTATGAGGTAAAAATCATAAAGAGGGTGCTAGCAGCCAAGAACAGGTATGAAAAGATTGGGTAAGAATCCTTTCTGAAATATTTTATTGTCTAATGTTATGCACGAAATTTTGAAAGGGCAATTGTATGCCATGGATACCCAAGTAGGGTATGATTCGGGAAGGAGAACCTGAATGATGGAGGTGTGAACCTCTAGCAGTGAAGACTGATTGTATGATGTAGGAGCATCTTAACCAAATGATCTATGTTGACTAAAAAAAAAAAGGGGGCGGGGGGGTAAAAAACCTTACTAAGAAATCGTAGAAATCCCTTCGATCAACTACAGATCGAGATTGTGAAGATCACGAAAGAAAACCCTAATCGAATCAGGTTAATTGAGAACCTGACAGAGGAGATGAACGCGAGCCATTCATCGTAAGGAAATCGATCTCAGTCGTCAGATCGATTTCAAGATCCATTCAGGAGGAGCTGAAATCTTTCAAGTCGTTAGATCTCGGAGAAGTAGCGCACTGGTTAGTCATGAGGAATTATTGGAATTTCACAAAACTAGAAGATTTGGAAGAAGCTGAGTGAAATTTGCGAAACCCCGAAACGCAAAATCCTAAAATCATAGGGATCGTCCCTTGGAAGGGGACACGTGGAAAGAGATCAACATTTCCCTGACTCACAGAGTGGAAAGGTTAAAGGGCGGAGTTGTGAGAATTCGCGAAACGCGAAATCACGACTTGATTATAGTCGTTGGCTGGAGAGATAGTGTGGACCGTTGATCTGATCTGAATATTTCACAATTTCAGGTACTGAAGGATCGAGAGAACGGAAGTGAATCACATCAGAAATTCCTGATACGCGAAATCTCGACGCCCTCAGAAGGATTGGCCCCAGGTCATAGTGAAGGGTCATATGGATGGAGGATAAGGGAAGAGCTAGCATGCGCTAGGCCCTTGTTGGAATTTCAAAACTCGAGAGTTCAAAGGATAGAGAGTCGGTTGACTCATATAGCCAATACATGAAATCGCGGCGCACCTTTTCGGATAGGCGTGTGGTCACAAGGCATGGTCACGTGGAGGAGACTCGCGCTTAGCGCTTGCTCACACAGGCGATTTTTTATTTATTTATAAAAAAAGACCCGTGGACTATTTCTTAGAGGTTCCAGCAGGGAATCGAAGACTATTTCAATTCAGTCTTGAGAAGATACTAGACCGGGAGGTCGCGGAACCCTTGGAGAGAAGGGGGGTCTGCACCATAATGAAAATGAATAAGCCATGTGGTGAAGAGGTTGGTTAAATTCCAACACACCATGGTCAAGAACCTGTCATAATGTGTGACAAACTTGAAATCAATGCAAAAGTGCATTGGGTATGAATGTGGTCATGAATACTGGCACGTTTGTTAAATCCTTTGAAATATTGAAATACGTTTTGAAAGGTGTGGTATGTTGAAATGAGGCATAGGCAAGGAATGAGATTCCCTTTTTATGTTTATATAGATGTGGTGAATTGTTAGTACGCATGGTTTTGAATATAGATGTATATATACATGGATGCATGAGAGATTAACAGTTTGTTTGGCTATGAAAAGAATGAATTGCAGGGAGAAAAGGGGTCTTGGATATGGTAGTATTGTAAGCCCATAATGAAGACCGATTGTCTGTTGAGCCAAACTGCAAGGAATGGTATTTCCCTTTTTGAGAAAGTGAAATTGATTGTTAGTATGCACAACTTTAAAATTGTTTGTGACGACGTTATAAAGGTGTAATAAAATATATGTGCATGGGAAACTAACAATTTGTTTGGCTGATTGAAGTTGAAAGTGCAGGAAGCAAAGGGGTATTGGATATGGCAGTGTTGTAAGCCCATAAGGAAAACCAATTACCCGCTGAGCCAAAACGCTATGGGAAGGAAAGTGCCATAATTATGAATAGGCTTCCTTTACGAAACAAATATGAAAACAAAATGTGGAATTTGGAAATCCGTGGGTGACAGATTTACAAGAAAATTTTGAATTTAAATTTTTTTGATGAGGTTTCGTGAATTTTTGTATGCCTGTGATATGGGCAAGAAGAAATGATTTGTTCAGAAAGGACAGATGATGAACAATGGCTACTACTGAGCCATGAGAACCCCATGATAAGCCATGATCACCTGAAATA
Organism: Picea engelmannii; assembly: GCA_009831015.1. NCBI lineage: Eukaryota > Viridiplantae > Streptophyta > Pinopsida > Pinales > Pinaceae > Picea > Picea engelmannii. The sequence goes on from ML778708.1 coordinate 129,816, forward strand.
TATTTTGTTGAGGTAACACAAGATGGAGGGATGCCTCGACAGAGCAAGTCTGAGGGACGCCTCAACTGTAAGACTCGATAGAGTCTCTGGAATTATTTATGTGCGAGAAAACCTTAGCAGGCCAAGATGGATCACCTGAGGGACTGTATATGTAACATACCCACTACCTAAAATCAAACTATTTCGTTGATTTCTCAACAATGAGAATCCCCGAAGCTTGCAGCAGCGAAATGCCAATCCCGATCCACAAGTCTTTATTTCCCTGTCACGGCCTCTTCTTCACGCGCCTTTGACATTTCCCCAATGATAGTTTCGGGTTTTGGGGTTTCGTGATCCCTGATGACAAAAGTTCCTGTCCTCTCGAACTCCCGATCTCCGATGAGCAATTTCACCGATACGCGCCCTTTACGCATTAGCCCTCCTGGCTATGCTCTGGTCCATGTGACACTAATTCATAAGACCGTAGCCTTATCCTTCTTTCGGGGTTTTGGACTGCAAAATCCCGGTGTGCTCCAATTCCCGTTAGCCCTCCAGGCTAAGCTCGTGGTCCACATGACCTTCCCCCTATATGACCGCAGCCATACCTCCTCATCAGGTTTTTGGACTTTTCAATGCCGAAATACACTCATCCTCAGGATTCGCGACCCCTCGAATCTCGACGTGCTCTATATGCACTAGCTCTCCTGGCTAGGCTCCTAGCCCATACGACCGTTATCCCCGTGACCGCAGTCTTACCTCTCGTCAGGGTTTCGAGCTTTTAAATGCCGCAATGCATTGGCCCACGGGATTCCCGATCCTCTGAATCCCGATACGCTCCAACTTCCGTTAGCCCTTCGGGCTAGACCTTTGGCCCACGTGACCACTATTTCATAAGATCGTAGCCTTGTCTCCTGTCGGGGTTTCGAACATCGCGATGTCGAAATGCCTAAACATTTTGTCCTCGGAATCCCCAATATCCCGATGATCGAAATACCGATAGACGACTTCATGTTGGGACTTTCCCCGATAGCTCCGATTGCCGTCGCGCGTCCTCCTCTGATGGATGGTCCTGATCACCTCTCGTGATTTCGAGACTTTTGATGCTTCAGAAGTCTTGTCCTCAAGACTCGCGAAATGCCAAACCCCGATGCACCTATTGAATTTTCTATTGGGACTTCCCCGATGGACTGGATCTCCGCCACGTGTCCCGGCTGATGGACGACCTTGATCCCATCTCGTGATTTCAGAGTTTTTGATACCCCAATGACAGAAATTCTCTGTCAACTCAAAACCCTGGTAGTCGATATACCGACGGGCTCTTGATTTTCGCCACGTGTCTGCACAAACGGATGGTCCGGATCATTTCGTTGTTTCGGGACTTGAAATGCCCCAACGTTCTCAACCTCGAGAACTCCGATATCTTGAGTACCGATATCCCGATGTGTCAACCTTCTCGTCGGGATTCTACCTCTATTGTTCAGGAAGGTTTAACCCTCACGCATCTCTTAACAGATCCAACGGTTGTTGGGTTTTCTAGCTACGATCTAACGGCTCAGATCTGTCCCACCTTGTGCATTATTCCACTACTTCGTGGATGTGGAAAGATCAACGGTCCAAATGTTCTCATGGACCTTGGGGGGGGGTCTACGATCCCGATTTCATCACTATTCACGAAGATAGAGAGAAAAAGGGGCAAGGTATGTAACGCCCTTGTTACTTTCATCAATCTGACGGTCGTGAATTACCATGGGTCTTCCGACATGATCTCATCCGTCGATTCGTTACTTATCCCTACGCTACTACTTCGGAATTTTAAGAGGGTCATTCCTCCTCGTACATGGTTATTAAGACTTGCCCATTCAAGTCCTTTTTCCAGGTTCTTGGTAGACCTTCCCAAGGAGGGAATCTCTGTGAAGAGTTCTATTCCGGGGCATCCCTGGAGACGGGTAAGGGGAAACAACTTCCTGAGAATGGGTCGGAAGTCTGACTTGGTTCAACTTATGCGTAATTAAATTCATGTATCAATCATAAGCCAATTCATTAATTTTCTGTTATAAGCATATATCTACCCTTTCTTATCAAAACACTGCACAAACATTCTTTACTGCAATCGTTCACAATTTCACAGTTTATGAGCATATACGTCAACATATGAATTTCAAGATGCAATATGTAAAACACTTATCAGAAATAACACCAGGAGTGAGTGCAACTGCTGAGAGGGGTGCTCGTTTCCACCCAACCGTAGGCTTAGCGACTCCCAGCGGATTTACCACCAGCCACCCCTGAACTGAGACCACAATGCTGCGACACTGCGTCTCTCTGTCTGCCAGTGACCAGGAGCGAAGGTTGCAATCCTTCCTCTCTGCTATCACTCACTCTGCGTAATGCCAGAGTTCCCCTCGCGTCTGCCCCCTCCAATCACTTCTTCCCCACGCCTTATCCTCTTGCGAGGTTGCGTGTGGCATGATTACCCTCGCGCTGATCAGGCCTGACGGCTCTACGGATAGGCGGTTCACCTCCCCATCCCTCATTAAGCCATCAACCTACCAGCCTGCAAGGCATTAGATTCAGGGCCAGTGAGCTGCTTTTGGTTATCCGGGCCAGTGGAGTCCAAATACGGTATTAATTCTCAGTGGAAGTTAACGCCACCTTTCCAGGTGCCCTCCACCGCCATCGTGGTCTCTTTTTCTGCACATCCCCTCTCAGTAGTCCTGTAATAAATTCAAAATGTTATTCACATTCATTGACCTCTTCCTCAAGGTCCATTTACATCACATATTCACATTTATGAGTTTGCCATAGCTCTTGGCCAGTCCAGTTATATTTACAAGTTGGGGGAAACATGGTGTTACAATTCCCTCCCCCTTTCTTATCTACTAACATGAATTGCATGTACAGAAGTAAACAAAATCGGGTATGCCTCTCTCATGGCATCCTCCATTTCCCATGTAGCCTCATCTGGGCCAAAATGTTTCCACTGCACCTTGACCTGTGCAATGGTTCTGTTCCGGAGCGGGGTTTCCTTTCTATCCAATATGCATTGGGGTTATGGTAGAAATTCTCCCTCCGGTTCCACCTAGAT
>ML778708.1:139068-149133 GCA_009831015.1 Picea engelmannii
TCATCACTATTCATGAAGATAGAGAGAAAAAGGGGCAAGGTATGTAATGCCCTTGTTACTTTCGTCAATCTGACAGTCGTGAATTACCATGGGTCTTCCGACAGGATCTCATCCATCGATTCGTTACTTATCTCTACGTTGCTACTTCAGAATTTTAAGAGGGTCATTCCTCCTCGTACAGGGTTATTAAGACTTGCCCATTCAAGTCCTTTTTCCAGGTTCTTGATAGACCTTCCCAAGGAGGGAATCTCTGTGAAGAGTTCTATTCTGGGGCATCCCTGGAGACGGGTAAGGGGAAACAACTTCCCGAGAATGGGCCGAAAGTCTGACTTGGTTCAACTTATGCATAATTAAATTCATGTATCAATCATAAGCCAATTCATTCATTTTCTATTATAAGCATATATCTACCCTTTCTTATCAAAACACTGCACATACATTCTTTACTGCAATCGTTCACAATTTCACAGTTTATGAGCATATACGTCAACATATGAATTTCAAGATGCAATATGTAAAACACTTATCAAAAATAACACCAGGAGTGAGTGCAACTGCTGAGAGGGGTGCTCGTTTCCACCCAACCGTAGGCTTAGCGACTCCCAGCGGATTTACCACCAGCCACCCCCGAGCTGAGACCACGATGCTGCGAGACTGCGTCTCTCTATCTGCCAGTGACCAGGAGTGAAGGTTGCAATCCTTCCTCTCTGCTATCACTCACTCTGCGTAATGCCAGAGTTCCCCTCGCGTCTGCCCCCTCCAATCGCTTCTTCCCCACGCCTTATCCTCTTGCGAGGTTGCGTGTGGCGCGATTACCCTCGCGCTGACCAGGCTTGACGGCTCTACGGATAGGCGGTTCACCTCCCCATCCCTCATTAAGCCATCAACCTGCCAGCCCGCAAGGCATTAAATTCAGGGCTAGCGAGCTGCTTTTGGTTCTCCGGGCCAGTGCAGTCCAAATATGGTATTAATTCTCGGTGGAAGTTAACGCCACCTTTCCAGGTGCCCTCCACCGCCATCGTGGTCTCTTTTTCTGCACATCCCCTCTCAGTAGTCCTGCAATAAATTCAAAATGTTATTCACATTCATTGACCTCTTCCTCATGGTCCATTTACATCACATATTCACATTTATGAGTTTGCCATAGTTCTTGGCCAATCCAGTTATATTTACAAGCTGGGGGAAACAAGGTATTACAGTATAGCAGTGAAGGGGATACTTGAGCCTGGGCCTGGAGGGTGAGTGACCGCAAGGAAGAGGAGACCTTAATAATTCTTGTAAACTATTGGGATCATGCACACGGTGGGTAGTTCTTTCTGTGCGAGAAAACCTTGGCAAGACAAGATGGATCACCCGAGGGACTGTATAACAGTGAAGGGGATGCCTGAGCCTGGGCTTGGAGGGTGAGTGACCACAAGGAAGATGAAACCTTGATAGTTATTGTAAACTATTGATTGGGATCATGCACCCAAGGGGTATGTCAAGGAAAAACAATGAGCCTGGATAACAAAACAACCATGTGGATACAAATCCACAAACTGCGTAGATAATTATTGACCTAAGATAATGAAAATTTTCCTAGAAATTTTTATGCAATGTTTTCGCATAAGACTATGATTAACGTGCTTGATTGTCCAAGAATTACTGAAAGCAGGTGACAAAGATTAAGGGTCTGAAAAAGGACATGACTGAGAGAGAAAGATCAATATTTCTGAAACAACTGAATGAGAAAGGCACGACAAGTGTTTTTTTTTAGAAAGAACACCGAGGACGATGTTCCATTAAGGGGGAGGGAATTGTAACACCCTATTTCCCCCAGTTTGTAACTTAATCATAAAATAGAATTACCATGCTAAGGCATGTGGACAATGTAAATGTATTATTGTTTGGGTTGCCAATAACTGACTGTGGGGGTGAAGCCTTGAAAGTATTGGCCATGATATCACTAGAGGAAGAATGTGAAAACTATACGAGAGGGTTCATTATATCAAATAACCCCAAATTTCCCTTGATGAGGATGAAAAACCTCCTTTGGATCCCAAGGAGAGAAATCAATTAATGAAGAAAGGACCAGTGGTTGAATTATCAACTACCCCCATGAATGGGAGCATGGTCTAGCTACAAAATGTCAGCCCGAAGTACCACAGAGACCTGCAGACCCGAGCTTCCTTTTGACAGAAGGAACGTGATGGGTCAAGAACCTTCCAAAAAGAAGGAAGGTAAGAAAGATACACACAAACAACCTAAGAGGATAGACGAGACAGACGCACAAGCTCGTAATGGAGATGCACAGAGCTCTCCAGGGGATAAGAAATAGAAGGCCGCGATCTTGGTGCTGAGTGAGCATCTGATAAACCTCATCAAGGCGATAACAAAGAGAAATATATGAATGTTGCAAAGAACAGAACCCGAGCAGAAGCTGAACAAAGAAAGAACCCTTGAGAACTGCGAGAGTTCCCTGGTGATGTCATGGCTTGGCACGGGGGTGGCCAGAGTGCTAAGAATGAATGCCTCTGAGCCTATGGTAGGGTGGAAGGATGAACACCCATAGTCAGTTAGTTGGCTACCACTTGTAATAGATAAGTATCTGCATATCTTGTGTATTTAAGTGGTACTATGAATTAAAGTTGGATATCCTATGAATGTTCTAGGGATGGATATATTCGCTTAATGATTATACTGTATCCCCTTTATTCCTGCTTGATTGTGTAATCAGGCAAGTAGGAAATTGTATGAATTGGATGTGTTTTTATATGCATCAATGCTTGCGTTATGTGGTGGCTTAAGCCAGAGCCACGAATTGTGAGTTCGTCGACCTTAGGTACGGTTTCATGTACGCATGTCGACCCTCCTAATCGTGTTGAGTCCCTTGGAGGACAGAGTTGGTTAAGCTCAGGAGGGGTAGTGTAGGTATGCACAGGCTCTCTGCAAGGCAAGAAGAGATCGAGAAACACTTAAGTTCTAGACTTGATAAAGGAGCGCAAGAATAGTGCAGAATACCCTTCTAAGTGTTAAGGCCAGGAGAAAGAGTGCACCACTCTTAAATCCTTCATAACTGACGAAGCTCAGGAAGAACGGTTCAAGTATTGGAAGAGAATATCCTTTCGTTTAGAAGATGAATGGATGAGATCCGTTCCGGAGGACCCAGGGTCTGTCGTGACTGTTAGATTTGAAGAAGGGGCGCATGCGTTAACGCCTCGACTCCTTCAGTCTTCGCAAGATCACACATCGGGTGATTCACACGTTGGCGCGACTAAACTCCCGAAACCCAAAGTTGCGACGTGATCTGAACTGTACATCTAAGGATCTGTCGAGACCCTTCTTGACCGTTGATTTAACGCGGGTGAATATCGGGAAATCGAGAATCGGGGAGACAAAGGTAAGCCAACCTCCAAAGTCGTGAAATGCGAAATCACAATTTGCGAGAGAGGATATCTGGACCGTTGAATCCAGTAGGGTACGTGTCAGCAGGTCGAAAGATCTAGAGGAAGGTGGAGGTTGAAGTGTTGATACACTCGAAGAGCCAAAGAGTCGTGAGTTGTTGCTATGTGAGGAGATACTCATCAACAGATCTCAAACTCCGGGAAAAAGCTGAAGTGGGTTTTCAGTTTGAGAACTGAGATCGCCGAAGCGCGAAGACCCAAAGTCTCGAAGAAAGATTTGGACAGTGAACTCTAAGGGAGACATGGCGTGAATCCGTGAATTCCGGGTAAAGTCCCGAAGTGATTTGCAGCCGCCGGATCTAAGAGGAGCATGGTGTAGATCCATACACTCCGTGTATAGTCCTGAAGTAATCCTCGATTGTTAGATTTGGGGGAGACACACGTTAGTGGATCTTAGACTCTAGGTAAAATCCATTGGGGAAAAAAGGTTTGAGAGTTGAGATCTCAGAAGTCCGGAGACCGAGAAGGAATCTCGACTGTCGATCGAGAAGAGGGCCGTTGGATCGTTGATCTGGGTTGAAAGGTAAACCACCTGGAATGAAGGCAAGACCATTGATTGAGTAGGATAGGTGCCCGTAGATCATCAACTCCGTAGGATTGAAGTACAGAAGGAAGTTGGGTTTGAGATTTCAAATTCCCGGAGTCCGGAGTTGCGAAGAGATCTCGACTGTTGATCCAGAGGGAGATGACCTGATCTGTAGATCCGAGAGGTGCAGATCTGAATCGTTGATTTAGACGTTATCGTCAAGATCGTGAGATCGATGATCCTGTAGTGTTGCGGGGACAGGAGTTGCCAGGAGTTTAAGATATTGAGGGTAGACCGCAATTCAAACCGTGGTTTCGTCAAGAAGACATGTGGAGGTTGTAAGAGCATCGTGGGCCCAAAAGTAGTTTGACTCCAAACCGCTTGTGACCGTGCCTGCAATCACGTGGTCATCACCAAGTTTATATCAAGAGGGGGCTTATCAAACAAAAGGAGCTAACGCCCGACACTCTGAGTTTTCGCAACGGGGCGAAAGGGAAGGTCGCGAGTGCCCTTAAACCCGCACCAAGAACCGAAAGGTTTTGGATTTAAGTATAGAATGAGAACATCAAGGTCTCAGAGAATTGTTTGGCTTCAGATTCGAAGATCCTTGACCAGGAGGTCGGACTGGTTCCCTGACCTTCCAAATTAGGAACTATGAATGGAGATTTTGTCCTTTAAGAAAAGCGAAAAATTTTATTCCCCGTCGTGGGTGTGTTACAATTTGCCTGACAAACTATGGACATGGGAAAAATACAAGTTATAATAAAATGATCTCATAATATGCTCACAAGGTACAATGTCTCTCTTAGAAGAGGTCAAATACAATATAAAAATCACATGTAAGGACCACGTAGAATCCAAAAGAGGTGCATCCCTCAATAAAAGTGTCAAATTCCACATAAATGGTGCAAGACAAATCAAATGATCGAGTGTTTACTTCCTCTGTCCAAGGAATGGTCCAAGAAGTATACAAATATCTCAATGCATAATACCTACTCGAAGTAATGGTTCTAGACTCTTAGCAAGCCATTAATTAGTAGCATTTGGTGACATCCTTCAACGTGTCATAACAAAGGGGTTAGTTTTAGTACTTGACTAAGTCTTACCAAGGGAACAATGTTGACCCTTATACATGCGTCAAATCCTAAGACATCCATACTTCTTAATTATCTAGGTGAAAAACATTTAATAATGATTAATAATGACGAAAGGGGAAGGGGAATGGGTTCATGTGATGACCCTCAAAGTCTTAGACATGCAAAGGTCTTATTATTCATTTAATTATTCATCTAGCTTTATTTAGCTGGGATTTTTCTTTATAAATGCCTTCTTGAGGGAACTTAGAATTGAGTTATCATCATCGACATTGTTTCTGACCACTCGTTAAGCCTTTTTCTTTAAATGTTCAATTTATTGAACAAGCCCCTTTTATTTAGATACTCATAGACAAACCAGGGACAGGGGCATTAGCCTCATAGCAAGGGGTATTGCTCAAGCTTAATGATTGGATTTTAATTGTGTTCTTCACCTCTTAGCCTTAGTGGCTTTGTTTATTTCAGGCTTTTAGATTTGACCTTTCCTTTTGACAATTGAGAAATCATACATGACCTTGGGATGATATTTTTATGTGAATGGAATGGATGAACTTGGGAGGTGGAAAGTGGTTAGCATGATTGGAATATGGATAATGCTATCTAGCCTAGACATCTAGTGATACAGGTTACACAAGAGACGACACACTTATAAAAGAAAACATGCTCCCCCCATGTACTACGAGGCAAGTAGTAAAACCATATAACATTATGAAATGACAAAAGACATTCGTTGGGATTTTACTACTTTATTGACGAGCTAAGGAGTTATATCATCAAGTCCAGACATGCATTGATACATGGAATGTCATATGAAGCAAACTAAGAACCATACCACAATGCATCTGTCATCCAAGGAGTGGGGACGAAAGTGAGCTATACCATAATTGAGCTAGCACGATCAAGAATGTGATGGAGATCAATGAAGAAATTTGTCTAAATTTGTTGAAGATGAGCATGACACCTCATGCAATCAACAACATGACACCCTCACTAGGGTATCTGAAAGTGTCACCCCTAGTGGGTGGTAATAAGGTGAATAGCCTTTAGCTCCATTTTGTAGACTTTATGAATATTTAGGACAGATGAATTAATGAATTATAGGGAAATCTGGGACAAAATGTATCCATATTCAAAGTATAATAAATGAGATGTGAAAAATGAATGAATCAAGTATATGGGAATCTATGTCCAAAGGTTAGCACTTTTTAGCTTAATTTTCTAGAATTTATACATATTCATAGCATAATGTGGGTAAATGTATTAATATCTGCAATTGTTGCCTATTTAGTCACAACTTTCTAACGTAGATTTTAACCTTGTACAATATTTTAAAAGAACAGAAAATATACAATGGCAAATACACACATTACACAGAGATTTTCCCCCTAGAAACCCAAACTGGGAAAGCCAACATATTCTATATTCATTCATAGTGATACATTGTTTACAATACAATATACCTATAGGAGCCAACAACATCCAAAACCATAACCCAATGACCTGGATTAGTCAACAACCCTAATTCCTTAACCGGAAATAGAAAACCATCGGCAAAAACCATGTGTCAAAAAACTGCGCAACAATGGACATGTAAATCGAGGTGACACAAAAAACGAGGCAAAAATGTGACACGTTTCTCGAGGAAAAAAAATTCCCTCAAACCCCCTTACACACCCAACGCAACATAGCAGACACTAATGCTAGTCGTGCAAAGAATATAACACATACCCAACATCTAATCCCCCAACGTCAGCATTGATAGGCCGGGGTTTCAACTGGGCGGTAGTTCTTAAATATGGTGGCATGCCTTCAACCCATTTAGTGGTAAGCACACGGTCTTACTTCTTATCATTGAAAGTTGCTTCACTCCCAATATTAATTGATTATATGATTTTGTTAAAGTTGACATCTAAGATTTTAGTCTTCTAGAGCATTGTAGCCTTTGCTACTACCCTTAGGCTGGAAAGGTTAGTTGTGTACCACTACCTTTCTTAATTAAGTCTTTTTATCTCAATTAGCAATTTTTCTAAAGGGAAACAATATTATGCATAACTACAATTTCCAAAAGTAACACCAAAATCTTCTTTGTTTAACAACCACAATAGTTACACGAGATGTCTAGGTGAAAATAATATTTCACAACTCTTCTTCTATCATTAAGCAAAAATGAGTCAAGGTTGGTTCAAATGACTACTTCCTTGTGAATACAAAGCATGGATGAACTAGTTGATTTAACAGGTCATAGGAAAATTGCTCAAACAACTGAAAGAATTGATATCTCTGATAAATATATTTCTTACTATAAAATGAAATTAAAAATAGATTGATTGGTACTAACATTTATTTCTGAAATTTATAAAAGTACAAACGAAATTAAAAATAGATTGTTTGGTTATACTAACATTTATTTCTTATATAAATTATAAAACCGTGACGTTACCTTGACATATATGACGAAGCTATTGAAGTTGTTGTATAAGAATAAAAACATAAGTGTTGTTCGATGTAGAGATCGAGTCTTGCAGGTAATTGCAGTGATATATCGGGCACTTCTATATTAGAACATATTTGACTTAGAAAGTGAATCTTGCAAGATAAGACAAGGCAACGAATAGCTAGAGTGGCCATGAAAAATGAGTTATGAAAAGTATGTAGACATTTATTGAAATGAAAGATAAAGTTGTAGAAACTAAGGCAATACATGGTTGCATGGCCATCTACATGTATTTAATTAACTCACTTGAATTTAATAATAGATGGAAAAATTGATTTAATTATGTAATTATTATCCAACAATAACACTTCAAAATTGAAATCCAATAATAAGTAAACAAACAAAACATTTTATTTATTTTAATTTTAATAAAAAAATATTATTTAAATTTAATTGTATTTAACATTAAAAATTAAAATCAAAATTAAATTAATTGACATGTCAATAACATGTGAAGTAGTAACCCATTGTTATAGTTCCTAGCCTTCAACAAAAACTAATAATACTAAACTACAATCTTAGTTTCTTTTTTAAGATAAAGTACAATGTTAAAAAAATAAAGTACAATGTTAGTTTACTTAATATGATGATAAACTAAAATGGCTTGTAAAAAATATTGAATAACATTTTTTGTTAAGTGATTTTATAGAAGTTCCAAGCACTCTTGAATTATTGTTAACAATAGAGTTATAGAATTATAGAATGCTCTTTTTATATTCCAAACCAGGATGGCTATTCTAACCTAATTGGACAATTTGGATTTATTGTTTCACTTTGAAATATTTTATATATTTAGTCATTCTTTAATATTATCAAATTCTTTAATATTATCAATATGTTTTGAGTAATCATACATTGGAAGGGGCAAGTTAGCTCAAGCTAGAGCTTCTCACTTTCATGTTGTTAACCACATAGTATATCCATGTGTTTAATAAATTCTTAATAGTCTCGTTAAAAAAAATAAAATCTAACATGATGTCAATTTAAACAAAGTCACGTAATATGTAACATGATTCTTTTATTTTATACGCATAGTTATATAAAAAATCACATTTAATATTTTATCAAAATTCAAGATAGAATATTAATACACTCATTTGGTGAAGTTGGAGATGAATTCATATTTAATATTTTATCACAATTCAAGATCAAAATAATAGAAGATCGCGTTGGAGATGATGCATCAAAATGGTCCAATTTTTTTTTTACCACTTTATGAGCTTTGTAGACACACTTACCTAAGTGCAATCTCAAAATGATATTATCTCGCACAAAATTGTTAAAAAACAATGCCCCATGAAGCCCTTCAAAATAACCATAAGGGATGGTTTTTGTCCTTAATCTTTTTATACTTTCTTTAGTTTTAGAATGATAACTTTTTTTATGTTTGAAATTTCATCCTCTTTTTCTTGAAGTAATAAGTTGTAATCCATTGTTTGGTCTCGTAGTTTTTATTTGGACTCTTGCATTAATTAATGGGTAATTATTTACTTAAATAAATTTTAATTTGAAATTAAAAATATCTAATTAATTTAAATAAATGTTAATATCTAATTAATATTTAATTAGACAACTTTAATTGAAGCCACATGTTAATATTGTAGATAGACACATTGATAACATATATCTTATAAAATGTGTTTCGATGGATCAAAGTCCTCTTTTTATCCAAATAACATTAGTATGGATCTATTTTAAGCCCAAATATATTAAGTGTTGAGATGGATTAGAGCCCTATTTTTCTCCAAATAAAATAATCATGATTTCTTTTTCTCTAAATAAAAAACCATGATTTCTATTCATAGAGAGAATGTAAATTACACTTTTCAAGTTGATGTTTATTTAATTGAGTTGTTCCATTTATCTAATTAATGACCAATGATGAATTCTCAAAATTCCAAATGTGCTTTACATTGATCTCCAAAGCACATTTTAGAAGTAACCTTAAAGCCATGAATTCAACATATGTTGGCACACTTACTTATACTGAGAGGGGGGCGGTGAATCAATATAACACTGGTTTTTGTTTTCTTACAAAATTTATCAATTTATTGCTTCACCAGTCATAAGCAATTAATTAGAAATGTATACACAAACATAGAATCCAATGTACACACAAATTTAACGTGGAAACCCAATAGGGAGAAAACCACAAAACTTTTCTTTACAAAATCATGTAGGCACCAACCTGCTATTACAATATTTGCAGGCATCAACCTGCAAGAGACACCAATCTCCACAATTGAGCACCAACTTAGCAATGTGTGTAGGCACCAACCTACAACTGCTATATTTGCAGGCACCAACTTGTAGGAGACACCAACCCCCTCAACTAAGCACTAACTGAACTATGCCTGCAGGCACCAACCTACAACTGCAATATTTGCAGGCACCAACCTGCTAGATTGTTAGGATATTTAGACACTTAGGAGTTAGTTAAGATCTACTTGGTCTAATATGTCGTTAGGTAAAAGTGTGTTTCTTTAGTATGCATTAGTATGCATTTGT
>ML778708.1:149194-181718 GCA_009831015.1 Picea engelmannii
CGCGTTGGCTGGGGCCGTGGATGTTTCCCCGTAGGGGTTTTACCACGTGAAAACATCGGTGTGTTGATCTTTGATCTGGTTATGTGAGTGGTTACTGAAGGTGTTCGTCCTCTGTTGGAATACCTGTGTTGTCGAACATAGATACATTAATCTCCTTAAACTATCAACAATACCAAAATTTTCTCTTTACTTTGAGCCTTTACCTTCATAAATTTGTTGTTATGTCTTTGTTGTCACAACACTCTCTGTCACTTCACAATTTGCATGACTTCAAATGTTCCTTAGACCTTGCATCTCCCAACCACCCTTAGACAATCACATTTCCCTTTCTTTCATTCTCTCACATCCTTGGGCCTCAGAGCTTCACTTCCTCATCCTTACACTTTGCAGACTCACTCACTGTCATGGTATTCTTATTTATACCCTCCATGCTTCCATGGATTTTTCCACATACCAAAAGGAATTGAGCTCATGGGGTCGACTCCAACTTCCTTTGAATCTTCCTCAAAATCGGGTTTCAAAAATCCTTTGAAACCAACACAAACCCCCTTGGTTTCGTGCATGATCTGCTCACAGACCATAGCATGGACTTCAATGCCCAACTGTCATCTGATCTTCCCTCGGATTAAATGTCCATCATGTATCTACAATCACTGGCCACCAAAACACTCAACACAACCCTGAAACTCAACAACCATTCGATTTCCTTAGATTCAATCTCGTTTGTTGAATTAGTCTTTTTCCCGAACATCAGGACCATCGGGTCTATCGAGCCATCGAGCCACCGACCCCCCAGGCCTTCAATCATCTGCCTTTAACTTCTCACCCTGATCTGGTATATGGGGCGTACAAGGCTCACTGACCCACGAGACTTTAAGCATACACATTTAACCTTCATTACACAACAGTTGTCCGATCTGGTCTTGGATTAGATCTCGACCGTTGATCTAGTTCTCACATAGCACAAACCTTCAGCTCATAACCACCGTCCGATCATATATCTAATTCAATATCGTTCATTGATTTGTTTCCTTTGATAGTGGGACCATCGGGCCATCAGGCCTTCAACATTGTACCTCTCCTTCAACCTTCTGGTATCTGATATGCTACACCGGGTCACCAGGCGATCAGCCCCACCAGGCCACCAGGCCCCTCGAACTTCAACACAACAGTGCTCCTCCAATATTCTGGTATCTAATATGCTGATGTACTATCCAATACATGGTCCAATCTTTTACTGACATGTGGGCTAACCACCACACTACACGTGGCATGACACATGGAAAATGACGTGGTTTCAGACACTAACAATCTTTGTGTTTGACGTAGCATCCACACAAACTCCTTCCTCGTGTGTTGTATGACATGGTCGTTGTCGTGGTTCTTCCATGGATTCTATGTCACTGTTGTCATTGCATCGTCGTGGCATCGACCACCAGCCCATCGGGCCCCCAAAACCTTAATATTGCACTCTCATGTAATATTCGATATCGATATACACTGGGGCCCACTACTGGGGTATCAAACTACTAGGTGATTGGTCCACTGAGGTATCAGGCCCCCGGACACTTCAACAACATGTTTTCAATAACCAATCTAGTACTTCAATATCTGATATAACAAGGTCTCGATCCTTTGATCTTGATCGTTTATCTCCGATGATCAACAATTAGAATTTAATCGACTCCGAGTCCACAGTTCTTCACAACCAAAAGTTAACACCTTGGGAAGGGTTTTGTAGCTCTTCCACTCACATTCAAATTATACAACAATGTTTTTGCATTATAAAGCCTTCAAACACGATTTTCCTTATGCATGTGGGATATATCATTTTGGCACTCACAGTCCAGTTAATCACTTCTAGTGGTCATATATGCTTCCCATTATCAGGTCCACGATTCTGATGCACCTTTACTTGACTCACCTCCTCGATCTCATCCCTTTGTTCTTCTTTGACGGGGTCGTCTCATCTTGCATTCAATTTCACTAGTCCTCCCTTGCAGCTCAAATTTATTTGTATCTACTATTCATACGCAATCCTCATGCCTTCATAACTCAGGGTAAATACACAGAGACACATCAATGCAACACACAAAGGTATTCATAGTCTCGCTCTATTCAACACAATACATAGAGGCATAATATCCCTCTATCTTTGACATCAATGACAACATTATTTCAACAACATAATTATTAGAACCTTCACCTAAACTAGCTTTCAACTTGAATATACGAGAATATGATAAGTATAAACAACCACCCACACTGCTAAACTTCAGGAGCCCCTAACTAGCTCCATGAAAGAAACCCCATGCTTGAGATTTATCAATTTGAAGATTACCTATTTATCGAGGAGTCCCTTGCTTAACTGGCACTCAACAACAAGAAATAATTGCTCTGATATGAGAAAAACATTGTAAAGTAGGGATATATTTATCTTCAAAGATTTGAGAGTTTCGAGTCAACTAGATACCCAACTTATTAGATAAGGCATAGCACTAAAATCCTTTAATTATCCTTTATTGATCAATTCTTTTAAAAAATATTGAACTGAGTTCCCCACACACATATTTTTTAACCTTGTGAACTTCTCTACTTCTATCTAGATTTGATGAGCATATGCACACTTTATTAGTAGGTGAGAGATAGTCTCTTCCTCTTTCCTACATAGCATGCACATCCCCAGACTCTGTCTACTCCTCCTTTGTAAAACCTCCCAAGTCAAAGTCTTATTTTTAATTGTTAGCTATAAAAAATACATGTCTTTTTGAGAGTTTTTAGTTTCTAGATAAATTTTCACCACCAATATGGATCTTGTATGTTTGAAGCAAACATTGTTTTATATCCCAAACGAACTATGTATTCATCCATATTTTTATTATTGGACCAGGCTAAGGTGTCCATCTCATCCTTAATTTTGACATGAATTTTCTGAAGGCTCTCCGCATATTCATTCCACATTACTACATGACCACCTTCCAATCCCAATGATTGTGCAATCCTCCTATTGTAATTCCAAATATCTATTGTTTTCAAATTAGCCACATGATTGAGGGTACACTAGCCCCTTTCTTGAATAGATCAAATTAACTCTTTTGAAAGTCTAAACACCCCCTTACAATCTAGCCAACAATTAACACATATCCTTATTTGTTCACCATTCCCCACTCTCTAAGCCAAGTCATTCTTGACCACAAAAAAAGGCTTGTATCATTTTCTTCCAATGAATCAAGGAATTATTCACATTCTTCCTTGGGTTCCTAACCCAATCCACTAATGTGCCAAAAATGACATGTTTTTGCTCAACTATTTGCTTCTACAGACCTTATTTTGTGAGGATTCTCCACATGTTTGGCTATTAGAGATTTCCCAAAGAAATGAATATTCTTTAGTCACCACCCACCTTCCTCCTTGGGTTTAGCTATATTCTTCAACTTAACTAAAGGAATTCTTTCAATTTCTTTTTTACTCGACCATAGAAATTGAAAACACTTTTTCCTCAACTTTTGTTCACTCCTTTTGGAATATATGCCAATGTATGCAAAAAAATAGGATTGGCTTCCAAAATAGACTTTGCCAATGTCAATCTCCCCCTAATCGATAACCATCTATTGCACCAATGATTGATTCTAGCTTCAATTTTTTCCAACAACTAGGACTAGTCTCTCTTCTCATATCCATTAAGCTTTAATAGAAGGCCCAAGTAATTGAACCTATCTTGAAAGTGTATATGATTGAATGGAAAATTTTAAATCATCTAATTATTTTCTTTCTCTCGGTCCAAACCATTGAAACAAAGTGTAGATTTTTTAACATTTAATTCCATATCTATAGTTGTAGTGTATATCTCTAAATTTATTGAATTTTCCATGCTTCACTTGGAGTGCCATTAGTGAACAATGAAACATCATAAAGAACTATAATATGGGTTAATGAAATAACTCTGCCAATTATGACCACTAAAATGACCCCCATCGTTCTTGCTTCTAGTATAGCCCTACTTAAGCCTTCAATAATAAGTAAGAATACCAAGGGAAGCAGGGGGCACCCTTATCTTAGCCCCCTTGAAGACTTAAAGAAATTTGAAGCAAACCAAATTATGAGCACTAAAAAACAAACTGATGTTAGACAACCCATTATCCATTTTACTATGGGTACACAAAATCCAACATGAAGTAGCAACAACATGATAATAACCAACTAGCTCTATCAAATGCTTTTGATGGGTATAATTTCAAGACCATAGTTGGCAATTTCTTTGTTTTTATGCAATGTATACCTTCTTGAGATGCCCCTATAGTATCATGAATTCCCTTCTAGATAGAAACCCAAATTGCTCTTGAGAAATAACATCTAAATTTTTTTTCTTCACTCTCACTGCTAGAATTTTATCCATGATCTTATAGATACACTTATATGATGAGATTGGCCTGAAATCATTAAAGGTTTTAGGATTTTCCTTTTTATGGATCAAGGCTAAAAAAGTAGAGTTGAATGCCCCAAATACTTTCTCTATAGTTTTGCACTCTTCTATTACCCTAATTAAATCATCTTCCAGTAAATCATAAAACCCAATGAAGAAATCTATTGGCCATCCATATGATCCCATAATGTTTCCCTCTTGAAGGAAGCTAGAGTAGATTTTAATTACTATTTTGATAATTCTTCCATCTGTAATTGATTTTCTTCCTTTGTCATAAATCTTGAGGAAAAGGAGGATAACATTAAGATCTTAGCAATGCTTGCATTGTTTGTCTCTTTATAAAAAGATTGGAAGTGTGAGACCCCCATTTCTGCTATCTCGTTAAATTCTCTAACTTTGCTTCCATCATGCTTCTCCATTTCCTATATGGTGTAAATTCTCTTTCTATGATTTGAAAAGTTATGAAAAAATTTAGTATCCTCATCACCCTTTTCCAACTAGACAACCCTACTCTTCATACTCCATTATGCCTCTCTCTAAGCCAAAATCTTCTTGTTCATATATTCCAATTCCCTTAATCTAATTGATTCTTCTTCTTAAAAACCTCCCTCGTCATTCTTCCCATAGATTTTATCAATTTCCCCTTCTAGTTCTTTCAACCCCTTATCCATATTTTTGAACTTGTTTACCACCCAAGCTGACACTGCCATCTTCACTTTTTTCCAAGCTACTACAAACTAGAAATTAGGTGTGTCCCATGAACTTACATCATAACACACCCATTCTTTTTGAACCAACATTTGAATCTCCTCCTCCTCCAACCATCTAGCATTGAATATGAAAGGACTAATTGGATTTTGGGATTGCTTCCCTATCTAAATAATAATAGGTAATGATTTGAACCTCTTGCTGTCACCACCTAGAATCTAACCACGTTTGATTTAGTCGATGCATTTTTAGTTACCAAAAATTGATCAAGTCTCTTTGATACCCCTTTTTCACCCAATCTATTATTCCTCCACGTGGGCATGATTTGTATAGGCTCAATATTGACAAACATCACTTCTTCTATATTATGTCTAAAAGGGCCATCCATCCTATCAAGCCTTACAAAATCTCCCCACACTTTTGATTTGCATAAGATAAAGTTTAAATCTCCATCTATAACCACTTTCTCTTTTTTGTGTAGTGTAGAGAGAAAATGTCCTTCCAGTAAGGTTTCCTTTTATCATATGGACCATACGCATTTATCATCGATAACTTCTGGCCTTATTCTTGAAATAATAATTCTATCTATATACTTAATAGAGCAACATAGGAGTTAAGTAAGGGAATTGACTTTCTTTATCCAGTTAGAATTCCTCCAGATTTTCCAACAACATCATCAAATAAAAAAACCGAATCCTTCATGAATTTTTATAAATACCCTATTTCTCTCCACTCTTCACTCATCATCACTTGCACCATAATTGCTTGGGTTTATGAAGTTTGAATAATCAAACCAAGGCCAATATTTTGGATGGACTACCAAGAACTCAGATATTTGAATAGAGAATAATCATTGAATAACCCTTGACAAGGCTTATCCTACTCTAAGGACCTTTTTGATTGATGTTTTTCTTCTCTTATTGAATTCCTTTCATGGATTTCTCTTATGCATGTTGAAGAAATGTTTTTCTCCCCACATTGGATGAGGATGGATCCTTAAATAGATATTATCTCAGTCCCCCTTCTAAAATATTTGCCTTCCTTGTCTTTTTTCCCTTCCAAGTCTCACATGGTCTATGTACTTGTTATTATATTAGAGGGTTCCCCTGAAGTCGATTCTCAATAACTGTGTATAGAGTCTAATTACTCCACAAATTTCAACTTACCTTCTTGGATGATAGGTTTCACATTCTCCTTCCCAAAGACAAATGATGGATTATCTGGCCCCCTTTTGAAATCCTAGGGACTTCTAGAACTCCTTATACCCCCTAAAGGAATCCCCCATCTCTACAAGGAAAGGCTAGGTTACTTTATTTTTAAAATGAAACCTAAAATTAATTAAAGAGGGAGAAGATTTAGAAACATGAGAATCGGACTTACCTAATAGTGCTCACTACCTAGATTCACTAACTCCTTCCGATTCAACTCTCCCTTACGGTAGTCATCACTATTTGGATGGGGGTTTTGATGAGGATCTTCTAGTTTCCTCTTTTCTAACTCATTGTTGATCTCCGAAACATTAATACCAAACCCAACATCAACAATCCATTTTTCTCATGTTGGGACATCCACAGTTTGTAGGGGGCCAAGTTGTTTGACACTAATTCTTTTTCACATGACTATCCTTCTTCCTTTTGAAATAATTTTCACTTCCAACATTTCTTCGTAAAATACTAAGTGCATTCCTCCATGATATGGCCATATATGTGGCACTTGGAAAATCTAAAAGGGACTTTTGTGTAGTCTAACAATTTTATATGGACTATTTTTCCTACTACTATTTCAACAGTTCTTTAGAGTCCTCCTTTAAGATCGACCTCAACTAGAATGTGTGACACTATCCTATATGGGTTCGATTTGTATGACTCATCTATGTCAACAATATTTCCCAAACTATCACATATTTCATTTAAGTTCTATCTATCCATATTTCGATGGGAAGTCATGGAACCTTCACTCAGATCGATATCTTCGAAGAAGCCTTTGACCTTGGATCAAAACACACTGTCTAATTTTGTAGAGACAACTGAAAATCCCAAAAACCAACATCTTCCTATTTTTTTTTCCATCATAACTCATTTCAAAAATAAAACCAAGCCATCCTCTTGTCAACATGTTAAATTTTGGGCCATAGACCAACATTGGATGCCATGCCTTATGTATCCAATGGTTGAGGGTATGTTCTAAGATTTGATAATCATAGAATTTCCCAATTAGGATTCTCCATATACTCCATCTTCTCCACCGTAATGTCTTCACCAAGACCATTCTCACCAAACTCTTTCATTGTTTACACACCTCTTAACCCTAAATTTTGCATTGCTCTCACATGAAGTTCTAAAACAAGGTCTTATCTATTACTTACTACCACTCAAAGTTTCTAGATCAAAACCACTCTTCATAAACCATGAGCCACACTGAGCTTGATTATGTAAATTTCCACAATTAGTCATAATGCTGGAGAATTTTTCTCAATTTACAGTATTCATTATTTTATTAATCTCACCAACTCTTTCAATTTAATGTAATTTTATTTTTACTAATATTTTATATCAAGGTCTATTTTGACCTTATTAATCATATCTCTTCCTCCCTTCATCGATTATTGACCTATCCTTCTCTTTAATTACATTCCTCATCATTATATTAATCTCACCAACTCTTTCACTTTAATATATATATATATATATATATATATATATATATATATATATATATTTTTTTTTTTTTCTAATATTTTATCTCAACGATTATTTTGACTTTATCAATCATATCTCCTCCTTCCCTCAACGATTACTGACCTATCCTTCTCTTTAATTAAATTGCTCAACATTCTCTTCCACCATATGATCTTTGTTGTCCATGATGATGGGTGGAGTGTCCACTCGAAATGTTGGACATTTTGAAACTTAATACATAGTTTACATCGAGAAAAATTATCCAGCACAATGAGCTTCTTTGTAATATGGAATGCTCTTTGGCTTCCTAACTCATGAAGAACTTATTTAGTAGGACCTCTTACCACTTCAAACTTTCTTGATCCATCCAACAAAACATTTGAGACGATGATACAATCAACTTTAAATATGATATTATTTCTCATTGTCTCAACCTTTCCTCTACTAAGATTAACCACCCCATCACAACCAAATGTCTTGTACTATGTATTGTCATTCTAATACCACAATTTAGACTGCTTTGATTATGAATGTATATGTAATGATAAATGGCTACAAGCCATACATATATGGTCCAAGTAAATAATGACCGTATACTTTGTAAATATGTACATTGATTTATAATCTAAAGTACAACAACTAAAAATAAAGGAGGCCTAAAACGAGATGAGGGGTTATGATTCCACAAGTGGGGGAAGTAAAAGGGGGCATATAGGCAGTTATGGGCCTAAGAGGAGAATACCTTAGTTAGTAACTTAACCTAAAGTCCTTAAAATATGGATTATGTGCCAAGATTAATTAATCTCTATTTTATATTATTTTAAGCTTCAGGATTAAAGGTGATATGTGGGCTTCTCATGAAGACACGTGATGAGGGATTTGCATGCAAATATAATGTTGTGAATTCAAGCGTGCAAAGATGATGGCATGTCATTGTGGTGGTATGAAATGGAGGGATGGAAAAGAGGATTATTGGATGGTACTATGTAGTGCATGTAGGCTTATGCTTTTGTTTTGATTTACCTGTGGTATGACTATGGTATTGTTGTAAGAGAGTGTGAAATATTACAACCATAGAAAATCATGTGAACCCTATAGGTAATTATGTTGATGGCTGAGGTAGAGTCTAATATATCCTACAACTAATAATACATGGAGACCCAATAGATAGATTCCCTAGCCAGCATGTGTTAGAGCACTAGGAGGGAATTAGATAGCCGAAGGGATTGTTTAGTAGAGAAGGGGATCCCATTCCTAGTGTTGTGCAGGTCGAGGGGGAATAGTGTCGGTCAATTGGGATAGTTGTAAAGGGATTCCTTGCTTGTGATAGTTTTATGGGTTATAGGCTAAGTAAGAGGACATAAAGCCAAAACTTAGGACTTCACCCTTATGGATTCATAGCCTTAGCTCAGGAGTGGCCTCTATCATAGAAAGATTAAGTGTGACACGTAGCCTAAGGCTGGGAGGAACATCCTTCATTTGCAACCAGTTGGAGGATTATTTTCCCAAAAAAATAAGTAATTTGATTGTGTTATAATTTTACATAAATTGTTGACTAATTGTGTTTTCTGTTTTGCAGTTTATGATTTATGGTTTGTTTATTTGTACGTTTTTATATTTAATTTGCATAATAATGGATGAAATCATTGTAGAATTGTATTCATGTCTATGGTTGGAATGGAATATTTTAAGGTTGTTATAACTTTGTTTCGATTGTTGAAGGCTACAACTAGTCAATGAAATCAATTTTCATTTACATGGAGTATCAAAACAAGAATTTATGGTGCATTTGAGTACCACGTCACTTCAAATGATTTATAGAGGTGGTTGGGTATGTGACAATATGGTATCAAAGATATTGGCGATAACGATGGGGCTGTATGGGCCAGAATTAGACTCTATGGGAAGGAATTCCAATTTGCATATTTGCAAAAAAAAAAATCAATGTATATTGAGGAAAATACATGTTAGATCAATTGAATTGATTTCCTGGATGAATCCACTTCAAGATTAATGTGGATGGGCATATGTTGCAGAGTTTTGGTTCAACACTGTCATCATACATGTAAGAAGTTCGATTCCATATCAAGATATTTTTTAAGGATTCAAATATTATATCAAGTATAGTATTCTAGGCGACTATTTTGGTTTGAAAAAATAATACATATAGATATGTAGGCAAATATTCAATAAAAAAAATATACAATTTACTATTAAAACATGTAAAGTTTTGTGAATATTACCAATCTAAGCATATTTTATGTAAAAAAACATATGATTTTTTAACGAGAATGTGTCCAATTGGTAAAATATTTTTTGAAAAGGGCCCAAAACTAGCTAATTGCTGAAAATTAGCCACTAAAAAGCACCTTGTTGCATATGACTCAAATGTAGCTCGCAAGCCATATGTTTGGTAAAATGTCTCAATAGGAATAAATTTGTGAAGAAGTGTTTGAACCTTGAGATTGTTGAATTAGTGATTTTAATTGCTACAAGATCACTGTTAGAGCATATGTGTAGGTTGTGCAGGTCTAATTGAAGTAATTCAAGGATTGCAGTATTCAACTCCTTGGAGAAATGGGTAGATTTGTGAAATCTGTAAAAATGTCCAATTCCATTATGGGCGAAATTCGATTATGGTAGAAATTAAGTTATGGATAGAAGTTGATTATGGTAGGAATTCAATTATAGTATAATTTTTTTTTTTCAAAGAAACTGGGTAAATTATATTAAAAACTCTGCCAAAAATGACAGAAATAGCAAATATACAAAATTTCAAAATCATCCCTTGTCATGGAAAAAATAGGTTGTTGGTTTCCTGAGTTATGATCAACACTAGATCTTATCCTGTTCTTATACAAAATATCTATCCATATCCTAGCATAAACTCTGTAAAATATGCCTAAGATTAATTTGCAAAAACAAAACATTCCTGAAACTATTATGGAGATTGGAACTTGCCTGTCTCATCTTCCTTCTCATTTGGCATTGAATTGAGGTCTTAAATGACTGGCTTCGGGGCATGAGAAGAGGCTTCTTCTGTAATTGATGGGTTATTGCTTGTTTGGAGCGGGGTCGTTGGTCTATTCTTCATCTCTTCTATCTCATAACGTAAGGTTGCATGTTCATCCTTCATTTGATGTTGTTCCTGTCGATGCTCTACCAAAATTTCCATTACTGTGAGCCACTGGTTAGACATGACTTGGACTTGAACCTGCAAAGTTTGGATCATCTGCATCTTCTCGTCCCTTTCTTCATTCCTTAAATCCTGTTTCCACCTTGCTACTCCAGCACGATGCCTCTCCATTTCCTGGTTCTGAAAATTTTGTATGCCACAACAACTCGTAAATCCACAAGGATGTGTGCAGCCCCATGGTCAACGGATGTGTATGAAGTGCTTCTCAACGTTCTGTCCCAATTTCAACTGAAACAGAGTGCTTATCAAACTCCTCTGGCAAGCTTGATTCATATCCCCATTTAAACACCCATAATTCATCATCTTCTCCACACAATCTATATCCATGTCCCTAATTCTTGATCTTTATCGAAAGGGATGAGCACATACTGTGAGTGATTTTTGTATTTTCCTAATTAAGGTTGGTGACGATGGGTTCCTCCATGCTAGTATTGTCCATATTAAGGTGAGTGTCCTTCCCTTCTAACAGATCGTCCGATACCTTCCTAAAATGGATGTTGAGTGTGATTTTGTGGTGGAGGAGGAATGAATCTACTTGAGGTATGGACTTGGAGTAGAACGCCCCTGCCGAATCATTTGAGAAGGCCTTTTTTTACTTGTGTGAGGTCGCAAACCACCTTGTGTCATCATTACAATGGGAATATGACGACCGAGGGGATGACTACTTACATTTAACCTTGCCAAAGTCCATGTTAACTGTGTTTTCATTTGTTCTTTTTGGATTATTTTCCTCTTGAATTTATGCTTGGGTAACATCATGGGATGGGAACTTCTAAGAGGAGATCATTCACCCTCAACGATCTGAGAGGATCCTTAAGTGCTTTTTTTTCTTTCTTATCTGCCACAATGTTGTTTTTGTGTAAGATGTGATGCGATATGATTTGCATTGAGGCTATTTCAAGTTGGATTCGACGAAATATGAAGGCCAATTTCATGTCTTTAGGGAGAGAATTGCGTCTCAAATAAGAATTACTTATCTTTCAGTCTCCAAGGATTACAAGGGAAGATACACCTTGTTTCCTTGCCAACCTCAGTCCCTATAGTAATGCATAGGCTTCAACCTCGTTGTTAGAGGCTTGACCAAGATTCCAAGAGAATAGAGTTTGTATTTTTCCTCCCGGGGAAAGTTTATCCCCACCCTCTCCTACCGCCCCTAATTATGGTAGAAATTTTAATTACTAGTAGTATGGTCAAAATTCAATGGTGGGTTTTTAAAAAAAAATGACGTTTAGAAAATCCTCTATAGTTGTGGGTCTATTTGAAAAATTGAAGCTCATAAAATCCCCTACAATTGTGGGGTTGTTTGAAAAATCAAAGTTTGGAAAATCCCCTACAGTTGCAACCTATTTGAAAAATTGAAGTGTGAAAAAGCCCCTACAATTGCAGACAAGTTCAAAAAATTGAAAATTTTGAAACCCCTAATGGTTGTGGACAAGTTCAAAAGATTGAAATTTTCAAAACCTCTGATGGTTATGGACACGTTCAAAAGATTGAAATTTTCGAAAGCTCTAATAACCATGGACAAGTTCAAAAGATCAAGATTTTTGAAATCTTAGGTGGCCATGGTCTCAAAATATCGAAGTCAAGAAATAATTTGATGGCCACAAAGTATTTCAAAAGATTGAAGTTAAGAAATTCTTACAAGGCCACAAAGTATTTCAAAATATCAAAGTTTTGAAGAACTTCAATGCCCACGATAGAATTCAAAAGATCAAAGTTTTGAAGAGCTTCGATGGTTGTGTAAACGTTCAAAAGATTAAAGTTTTGAAGAGCTTCAATGGTCGGGAAGAGTTCAAAAGATTTAAATTTGAAAAGACCCCAATGGATTTTGGACACGTTCAAAATATGAAGGAGAATATGAACTCAGATGGAGCTACAATTTTAGATGTAAGTCCATAGTAATAAGGACTATAAAAGTGTTAGTAAGGATGGTTTGTAGATTCAACTCCAGAATTTTTGAAAACAATAATAAACAGTTTTTAAAGAACATAATGGTACTCACTAATAGGAGCATGATTGAGTATAAAATTTGGATAGTGTGGAATATGAGTAGGCACTAGAAAATTTAGTGGAGCATTCAGTTAAATTCCAATGGTTTTGGAGTAGAGGCGAAGAAATAGGCCAAAATCCACTATTATAGGAGACTTTATGACGATTTTAGAAATTGAAAAATGGAGAAAAAGTGATCCAAGACATCAAAACTGGAAAATGTTTCCTACTTAGTATTTAATCACCTCAACAATTTGGACAACTTTGTCCTAGTGAAAATTTTCCATTTTTTCACTATTCGAAAGATAACAGTTTTCACCAAAAAAATTTGAGTCTGGAGGAAGTGCAAAAAGTACAAAGTTGACGATTCTAGATTAATGCAAAAAATGACTATAGCATTATACCTCTAATTTGAAAGTTGTCGAGTACTCACAATTAGAAGTTGTAGCATATGATACAAAAACATTTTTTATTCCTGCTAGAATTACTTCTACAAGTTGATGAATTACATTTGCGACCTTTATTGCACCAGTGAAAAAAATGCATACATTGGGCAGAAGTGGTAACTTCTAAGAGTTATAACTTTTGGATTAGAGCTCAAAATTGAGTGTGAGTTCAATCATTGTAAAGGTATTACAGAGGAGAAAACAATCGAATAATCATGTTTTGAAATGATACTTATTGTTTTAAAAAGTTTTAAGAACAAAACTTTTGGGACTGATTGGACAAGGCAGTTGTCCAAGTGGATGAAATCCCAAAGTATCTTCAATTTGGGGAAAGTAGTTTAAAGTGATAGAGAAGCATACCATATGTGAAATTCAGTAAGGATGATTGTAGATACTTCATAGTGGTACCTGCACAGTGATGTGGAGGTTCAAATTGGATGAGCAAACAAGGCATTCAAAGGTGTTTATTAGCTAGCAAATTGAATGATTAGGCCAAGGATGGCTAGGAGTACATGGAAAGATGACTTAAATTTTAATAAGCAAGAATGTTGAAGAGAGGAAGGACCAATAAATGTGGATGGTGCCTTATCTGGAATGCATGCAATGCATTGACTAAGGTCAACATATGCGGGTTGGATTACAAAAAAGATTTATGGGAGTCATGATCATTGTAGATGGTCATTGTATACAAAGAAACAATGATAGGTATAGGGGACATGGAATACACCAACATGTATATATGACATCCTTATGAATACAAGAGGATGTAAGTTCCTTAACTCCTTGGAGATAAGGTAAGGCATTAAAGTAATACAGATCACAAAGCATGATGACAAGGAAGGAAGTTATGGGAAGATTAGTATGACAAATGAACTCTATCAAGAAAAAGAAAACATGCATGGAGTGACAAATGAACCATGTGATCAATGAATCATCTTTGTAGACAAGTTGTATGTATACTCGAAAGAGTTGCAGGCTATTGACCAACAACTTATGTATAAAGAAGGTGAAGTAAATAATGAACTTCCAGTCACTTGGAAATGTGCCAATGGATGAACAAAACACTCCATTGTGTGGATTGGTCTTGGTGGATAGAGTTTAATTTCATAAATAATTTTAAATAAGGAGGAAATTACAAAATTGGATGAAGATTAAAGATTGCTAAAGATGAGAGTATGAGATGCCATATGATGGAGGTTCAACTGTTAAAGGGTATTACAACATTAAAGAGACAACTCTAGTAGTAAATGAGGAATTGTTTAAACAAGATGAAAATAAAGCATGTTGAGTGCATTATAAGTATACAAGAACATAAGAATTGCAATGACATCTAGATGAGAAGTATAAGAAGGCATATGGAGTGAAACAAGTATATATGCTTGGTATTAGCTGCAAGGTAGACTAGAAATTGTAATGAGTCCATATAATGCAACAAGATAGTGAGCTAGAAATGATGGCAAATGAAGTTAAGGTTGGGGCCAAATTTGTAATAGCCCTAGTAGAATATATGTTTAAGAATTATTAAGTAAAAATTAATTAGGGGATTAATTGTCTTAACATGGTTTTAACTAAACAAAGAGTGGCATAATAATACTAATTAAATATTAATTAATTAATTAATTGTTATAATTTTTATTAATTATTTAATTAAATTAATTACCTATCACATTGAATGAACAGGGTAATAAATTAAAAAAAAGATTAATAAATTATATTGTTTAAATTAAAAAGGTTACGTATACGGAAGGGATAAGGGGCATTAATAAACGGATAGGGGAACATTAATAAATTGGATAAGGGGCATTAACTATGTGGATAAGGGAATGGATGCAGGGATAAGGAAATAAATGAGGAGAAAGGGCGGTGAAGGAGGATATGAGCGGAGGAGGTTACAGAGGAAGGAGGATCATTCTACGGGGATATTATTTTTTTGGAGGGTTCTCTTGGATTTGCACAGAGGAGAGTCTGAGTTCTGCAGTTGGGAGGATTAGTACAGGGGGCACCGGTTTGCTGGAGGTTTTGGGCACGGGGGCCAGGATATCCATATGATATCCTGGAGCTAGGAAGTTGTCCTAGTTGGCAGGGTGGAACAAGGTTTGGGCAGTGTTGGATCCAGTTCAACAACGAACAACCAGATCGACGGAGGAATTAGCATCAGACCAAGGTATTTTAAAATTATGTATTTGTTTTATTCTGTTATAAAATTAATATTCGTTGATAAATTTAAAATGCGTATGTGCTAAATTAAAAGGAATTATTGAATTTTCTGAAATCAAGTAGCAGTTACTGTTTTGTTTGTAGAATTAATTGATGTTAAATTAATTCGGCCACTACAAAATTGGCCAAGGAAAAATAAGCATCTAATGAAGTTATAATATTAATAAGCACTAGAAATCATGAATGCCCAAGTTGGATTTGGTTGACGGTGTTCAAGCAAATGGAACAACGATTCCTAGAGATAAATAGAAGGAAAATGCAACTCAAAGAAAGATCACATATTGTTTCTATAGCTAGATGGGACTTGAGGGAAACTTAGTACAATAAAGAAAGATAGATGATGCTAAGAAGATTGTTGTAGTAGTAATTGGAGAACAAGACTAGCAAGGCATAATTGAAAAAGAAGGAGATTTCTCACCATATCCTTATTTGTTTATAGAATAGAACTATATGTTTTAAAAAACATAAAGTATAAATATTTATATACATTGTCAATTGCTACTTGGTAAGGAAATCACAGTTAATCATCCATTGCATGACTGGTAGAAAGATCATGAATTGGATCAACTATGATGTGGAAGTGGATTTTCATGCTACGAAAAATAATTGGAAGGGATAATTTATTGACTCTTCTCTTGTTGCATTGTTATATTTGTTAATGTTAAGAAAGTTGCTAGATGTTCATAGTTTTAAAGCATATGAATGTTGTAAAATGCAAGAGAATAGGATAGTTGGGATGCACATGCACTAGTGAGAATGTGGAGAGATATTGCATAGTGCATGTAGATATGTTTGAGAGTAGTGTGATGTTACATATTCCATGAGTATGCAATGATGATTAAGTATGATTGATGTGATTGTGTAACAAAAAATGGTGGGATAATGACTAAAGATGTTGATGATATTGTTGCATATGAAAATCAATATTGTTAAGAAGGGATAATAACAATAAGGTGTCAATCACGAGGTTGGTGAAAGGATTTTGTGAGCTTCAATAAGACGTCATTTGATAAGGTAAATTCAAATTTGCTTATGGAAACCATACAAGTATGGATTTAGTATGCTATATTGCATATGTATAGAAGGAATTGGGTGAGAATTCCTTCAGTCATGATTTGATATCATAAGTTGATAAGTCTATTTTGTTGAATGCATTTGTGTGAGTGATACCCAGGTGGGGTATAGTAGAGGCAGAGAGCCTTAGACATATAAGATTGTTTTAAAATCAATTATGTGTTCATATGAATATCTTTTTATGTCATGTTAGGTTGGTTATGAGATAGTAACTAAGGCAAGTTATGAATTGTACTCCTATAAGTGGAAGTGGATACCATGTGAGATAGCCATGTATGAGGCCATACCGTTGTTGGACATGGAAAGGCTATAGTGTTGTACAAGTGTCCAATGGTTTCCCTACTTGTATCAATGTATTGTACTATAACCTTCTTTCCAACATTGAAAACACCATTAGAGAGGAAGGGTTTTCTGAAGGACTACTAGGAAGAGAAAGGAAATGCCTTCTACTATGCCTAAGAGACCATTTAGAAAAGAAAGGGTGTATTCCTAGTGTCATGTTGGGATGAAGAGGAAGGGGTCAAAATGGTTGAACAAGTATTAGGAAGGTGGCTAGATGATGTGTTGAGGCGTTGGCTAGACCTTTTAACTCATCATGGTTGAATGCATGACATGAGAATATGGTATTTCTTAATCAATGAAATGATGCATTGACTAGATGTGCATAAGTAGATTGTGTCAATGTAGTGGTTGTGCAAACACATATGGTAGCACATATATTTGATTGCAATGAGTGAATTCATGCTTGTGCCATATTTCATTGCAGTTAATATGCTAATAGCTAAAGTGATGGAATTATTGGTATCTCATGGTTTTGATATCATTTCATAGGGTTGTTGTGGATGTAGTGAAAGGACTATAAACATAAGTAGTCTTTCTTTGATGCCTACATGAAAACTCTGTCAAGAGAACATAGTTATAGAAACAAATGTTTGGATATGGTAGTGAAGTTGGATGGTGGATCTACCTAGAAAGGGAAAATGATGACTATTTTAAGTTGGAGAGCCTAGGGATAAGGGCACTCTAATGAAATTGGAGCACTATGTTGGCAGTCTTCTTGCATGCAAAATCCTTAGCAAGAGGGATCACTCGATGAACTATTTAGTAGAGAAGGGGATGCTTGAGCCTGGAAGGATGAGATGTTGCAAGGAAGATTCAACCTAAGATTATTACAGAAAGGATAATGAGTTTAACTCTCACTCGAGGAAACCTTGTGGAGGAAACAAGTATTTATACAGATAAGTATAGGGTTGATTGCATACTTTATTTTGTGTTATACATATGCTTTATCTACACAATTGAAAATTTCTTATGAATGAGATAATGGTTGTACAATATGATTATAAAATGCGTTTTCTTTTGATGATTGATATAGGTACATAATGATATGCAAAGACTTGGGAGGTTACTAGGGAAGTTAATAGCCAATGCAGATGCATTTTGTACAATATGGTCAACAACTATGCAAGTTGCAAGGAAGATGATGGAATTGCAGGTGCAACTGAAGAATGAAGACACAATCTCATGGTTGAAAATAAAAGAACACCGAGGATGATGCTATTCCAAGGGGGGAAATAATGTAATACCCGAGTTTAGATCCCTTTGATTATGAATGTATATGTAATAATAAATGGTCACAAGCCGAACATATATGGTCGAAGTAAAGAATGACCATAGACTTTGTAAATATGGACATTGATTTATAGTATAAAGTACCCTAATGGCTGCAAATGAAGAAGAACTAAAATAGATGGGGGGTTGTGTTTCCACAAGTGGGGGAAGTGAAAGGGGGTTTATAGTAGGTTAAGGGGCAAAGGGGAGAAGAAATTAGCTACTGAATTAACCTAAAGTCCTTAAAATATTGTTTATGCACTTTGTTTAATTAATATTTATTTTATATTATTTTAAGTTTTAGGATTAAAGGTAATACATGGGATTCTCATGAAGATGTGCGGTGAGGGATTTGCATGCAAATATAATATTGTGAATTTGAGCATTCATAGATGATGGTACAACATTGTGGTAGTACAAAATGGATGGATGGAAAAGAGAATTTCTATATTGTACTCTATAGTGTACTTGCATGTAGGCTTCTGTTGCTATTTCGTTTTACCTATGGTATGATTATAATGTTTCTATAAGAGAGCATGAAAGATTAAAACCATAGAAAGTCCTGTGAATCCTGTAGGTAATTGAGTTGATGACCAAGGCAGAGTTGAATCTGTCCTACAGTTGAGAATCCCTAGAGTCCCATGTGATATCTTGATCTTGACCTTTTGAACTTGATCTTGATTATGTTGTAATTATGCTTTTCATTGCTATGTTTTTTCCTCCACACCATGAGGTAGTTTTCATGTGATTTTGAAAGAGAAATAAACATGATCATTTTGATTTTAGTGAAAGGTTCCAAGGCCGACTAACATAGAGCACATGAGGGGCTATGAGTGCAATAGAGGGGAAAAGTAAGGGGATCCAATGGGGGTTGACATATGTTTTATGATAGCACTACATTCTATCCATAACTCCCTTTCATGTGTTTTTCCTATTTTCATTTTATCCTAATGTTTATACTAATTAAATTAGGAGCCTAGTGAAACAAATTAATTACTCCAAGTAATTATCTCCTACACTCAAGTTTACCTCCTACTTTGTAGCAACCACTTCCTACCATCAAGGAAACAAGAAATGGGTGGAGGGATGACTCCTCTTTGCTAAAGATCTGTTAAGATCAGTCAGTTGTTTCATTTATACGAGGAGCATGAGAGATACTGTCCATGTGGATACAACCATTATTGGACGCACCAAATATTTCCTATTAGGAAATCAATTAGGATTGATGCATGCGACCACTCTTCCCTAATCGAGTTTCCATTATAGAGGCTTTTTCCCTATCACCTATTGAAAGAATCTCCGGTGATAACTTCACTCATAGGAAAAGTAAAGTTGAGATTAGAACGCAGATTGGCAGAATTTACCAGCCACAACCACAAATAATGCTTCCTTAGTTTTGGTCACCTCTAACCATTAACGTCGTAACTATGAAAGACTCGGTTTCTTTCACCCCATTCGCCCAATCATGCATGCAAATTTGAATTAGGAGAGGGTAGATAGAGGAAAAGGGAGTTATTGAATGAAATTTAGACCTTTTGAGGAAGAAAACTTATCCTAGATATGATATGATCCATGGAGATAATGAAAGATGGGATATTGGGTGATATTTTGCATCAATATTGAGTAGGGAGAGACCTTAGAAAACCTATGTACATTGATGGCTTATTAGGTTGTCCAAGAATCCATAAACTATTGTTTAAGAAGCTACATAATGCTAGAAATGAAATATGGAAATAGACAATGACTTGGGATCATGCTACACATATTGAATATCACATAGAGGAAGAGAATTTATGAGGGATTGAATAGAAGAGAAGGGGGTGTTTTCCTATGTTGCATGAGGTAGTAGACTAAGTGTCAAGAGTTGATCTCACTAAAATATTGAATAGAAAACACAACAATGGCTTTCTTGGTTGGTATTGGAAGTTGTTGGTAAAGAGAAGGGTTATTTGGGAACATTGACCTGGTGTTCTTATAGCCTAGCAAAGAGGTGGCATCCACAAAGGATTTACCTATGGGTGGGAGGAAAATGATTCACCTATAATCAATTGCCTTGGAGCTCATTTTTGAAAAAAGTAAGTTTCTTTGCTTCTTGTCCTTTGTATTCTCTTATGATGATGAATGAAATTCCATTATTGATTGTGATATTTCTATTAACATTCTGTAGGATTGATGAGTGAATCAAATGTTTTTTTTAATCAATTAGAATGCAATATGTATGTGGAAATACACTTGAAAAACTCACATATGCTAATTATTTGGTAAAAGAATGGTGTTGAGGAATGGATTATGTTCAAATAAGTTAGTAATTTGAGAAATATGGTCCCTAAGAATCTGTATAATGATTTACTAAGATGTTTCCCTTTAATATGCGAAATCTAGAACTAAGTTCTTGTATGCGTACATCTTATTCCTAGCCATTCTCTGAGTTTTTATGATTGTAATTATTGGAATTACTCTCTTGAATGATTTGGAAGGATTATTTGAAGTATGATCCTTGCCTTATTCAACCCTAAAATAGTGGTTTGCTTTAAAAGACCTCTTGTAGCTTGAGGTTTCATGCCAAGAGTTTGTGTATAGCTTCAATAAATTTTTATGTGATTTTGGGCATGCATGTGAAGTTAGGCACACAATGATTTTTCTATAACTCAAAATATGTTATCTGAGTCAATATGATTTTTGGTACAGGGAAGCCTTATATCGAGATGGAAACATACCAAAAATCTCAAATAGCTAGATCATAATTTAAGATATATAGGTTGTTTACCAGAGCTATAACAATTGTTATGGATTGCTTGCAACTACTATATACAATGATTTGTCTATATCTCAAAATATGTGATCTAGATCAACATGTTTTTTTCCTTACATATGAGTGAACACACCCACCAAGAATATAAAATACCCAAATCACACTTTAAGATATATAACCTATTTATCAAAGCTATAACACTTGCTACGAATCACTTGTATAAATGGCTACAGGTTGATTGCAGTTGTTGTTTTGAATTTGCAGTGCCTAAAGATCCCCCATATACCCTACTATGGATCTACTATATTTGTTGTTTTTGAATTGATAAATTTTGTAGATCTACTATAGATATGACTACAAAACCACCCAAGATCTAAAGTCTGGAAATGAAGACATTAAACTTTAATCAATAGTATTGCCATCCTTCAAGGTGAATAAGCCCTCCAATAAAGAGTTTCCATGTGATTATTGAGCCGAGTCTATTTGATGAACTTCAGAGGTGGGTTTAATATGTAAAATAAATGAATATACTCATGGTGATTTGGAATGCCATCAATAATTGTTATCATACTGGAAATGATGCATGTGCAACATTTGAATGCTAATTTGTAATTGATTTGAAATATTGAAACTTGACTTATGTTGGTTAGAGAGTCCTAATGCCAAACTCTATCATTATATTTAAGAGGAAGGGTTTTGAAAATGGTCTCATATTCTAGAAACTTGTTTTACATACCGCTACTATCCCTGAATTATTAGACCAATAAACCATGCTTTGATGTTGGTATAGAGGGTATGTTACATCCCAACAGAGAGATTCCCTAGCCAACTTGTGCTGGAGCATCGTAAGGGAACTAGGATAGCCCGAGGGATTGTTTAGCAGAGAAGGGGATCCCATTCCTGGTGTTGTACAAGATGTTGAGGGGGAAGCAATGTTGGTTGATTGGTATAGTTGTAGAGGGATTCCTTGCCTATGAGAGTTTTCTGGGTTATGGGTTAAGTAAGAGGACATAGAGACAAACCTTAGGAATTCACCCTTGTGGATTCATAGCCTCAACTTGGAGGTGGCTTCTGCCATATAAATATTAAGAGTGATAGAGAGCCTAAGGCTGGGAGTAATGCTCTTCTTTTGCATCTAGTTAGAGGATTATTTTCCCACAAAGATAAGTAATCTGACTATGAGCTTGAGTTTTTTGGAAAACATTGTGTCAGTAGTTTTGAAACGTTCAAAATTTTAAATGGACACTCCACCCATCATCAAGGACAATTGAAGCTCTAAGATGTTAGAAAAGAGTGTTGTTGAGTAGTATTTAAGGAAAGGAGATGACCGTTGAGGGGGAAAAGAGAACTGAAATAATAAAAAAGTTTCATAGGTCGTTAGGTCTAAAAATGATGAAAAAAGGTATTAAAAGAAGGGAATTGAGATTAAATATTAAAATATTGAAATATTAAAATAGATTAAAATTGTGATGTGACCATTGAGGAGAAAAGAGGAAAATTGGGTGGGAAATTAAATTTTAAATTAAATAGTAAAATATTGCAATATTGCAATATTAAACTATTAAAATATTAAATTATTGAAATATTAAATTATTGAAAAATTAAAAAAATAAAATATGATGTGACCATAGAGATAAAATGATATTATTGAAATTGATTGTTTTCAATGGAGTCAAATACGATGAAAAAAATTAAATAGGTACTAAGAGTTTTATATTGGGTCAAATGAATTTTACTCTTACAACTAATGTGACTACCGAGGCTTCCACTTTTGCATAGATTGTAGGACATGAAGAATGGAGAAAAGCGATAGAAAGTGAATATGAGGCAATGATTGAGAATACAACTTTGAAAATTGTTGATTGTCCTCCAAATGTAAACCCAATATTAGTTCCAAATGAGTTTATAGAATAAGTTTAAGGCATATGGTGAAATTGATGAATTTAAGGTTATAGTAGTGGGAAAAGTTTTTTCTCAAAAAGAAGGGATTGATTATAAAGAAACATTCACTCCACCAACTAAGTGAAACACTATTCCGGTGGTGCTTGCTCTAGCTACACAAAATAGATAGGAATTGCACTAAACGGATGTAAAAAGTGTTTTTTTAAATAATGATTTACATGAGGAGATATATATGAATTAACCTCTAGGTTTTGAAATTAAAAGGCAAGAAAAAGAAGTGTGCAAATTGGTTAAGGAATTATATATATTAAAATAAGATCCTAGAGTTTGCTACACTAAAATGGATGAATATTTTCAGAAATTTGTTTTTTTGAGGAGTGAATCGGGTGATATTTTATATGTCCAATTTCAAGGAAATAACTTAGCCATTTTGGTGATGTATGTTGATGATTTTCTTGTAATGGTGAGCAATAATGATCATATCTTTCATGTAAATAATGGTCTTAAAATAAGTTTTGAAATCACTGGTTTGGGGTTAGTTCACTACTATCTTGGAGTTGAAGTAATACAAAAAAATATGATCATATTTATATCTCAATATAAGTATGTATAACAATTATTGAAAAAGTTTAGTATGTAGTATTTTAAACCATAGCTACCTCCATGGAGCAAACTTAAAAATTTCAAAGTTTGAAGGGGGGAGCTTGTTAGTCGTACCAAATATAGACAATTGATTGGAAGTATAATTTACTTGCTAAACACTCATCCAAACATGTCGTTTGTAGTCAACATCCTTTCAAGGTATGTGTAGGAACCTAGAGAAAATCATTGAAATGCAACTAAAAGGGTGCTTCGATATCTTTAAGGGACAAAGGATTTTGGATTTGAATACGAAAATAACAAAAAATTTAGACCTCTTAGATACTCAGACGTAGATTTTTCCGAGACAATGATGAGAAGGATTCTACTTTAGGGAATTTAATGAATATGAGATCTGCCACAGTGTCATGGACTTATAATAAATAGAGAAAAATTGCAAATTCAATTGCACAAGCAAAATATATTTCAGTTTGGGAAGCAACATGTGAAATAGTTTGGCTATCAAGAATTTTACATGATCTTGGGGTTGTTTAGAGTGAAGCTACTTTGTTATTGATTGACAATAAGTCAACAATAAAGATAGTAAAAATTCTAGTGCTTCATTTATAGACAAAGCATGTTGATACAAAGTATCACTACATCAAATCTCTTATCATAATGGGAATGATCGAATTGAAATATTGTCCAACAAAAAAACAAACTTTGGATATCTTCACGAAATCACTTGGAAGAATTAAATTCACTAACTTCTAAACTAAACTTGGTGTTTTCTTAAGAGAAATTTTGGATTAAAGGAGGGATTTTTAGCAATAATGACTCTAAAGTTAAAGATATATCATATGGTTGTATTTTAGAGAATACATTATTATTCTAGGAATTGTTAGTAATAATGATCCTAAAGTTAAAGATAGATCATATGATTGTATTTTAGAGAATAAATTATTATTCTAGATTAATTGTAAATTGGCACCTATCATACTCATGTGATTATGTTATTGGTTGTACATGTTAGGTTCTTGCAAACTAATTTTTATGGTTGAAGAAGTTGAGTTAGTTATACTCACTTCTAACAAATGTGAGGTGATTTTATCCCTTAGCGCTTACATATATTCTAATGTAATTCATTTTCTCATTAATAATTTTTTTGTATGTCCAAGGTGTTACAAAATATTTCCCCTACAGTCAAGTGAAATCTCCCTTGGATATCTAGACCTCTATTGACCAAGACAGAAAAACAAACAAATGGACACTAACATTCCTTTAGATCCATTCTTTATGTCTATAGGAAGAAAATATAGAAGAAAGAAGTGTGACTTACTCCTTTTCGATGATTTCCCTTGTTGATCTTCAATCTTTGTTCTTGTTGTACAAGCTGCGATAAAGATGAAGAAAGTTTGCAAGGAACATAACAATACCTTCTACTTCTGCAATATATCGTTGGACAAGAACATATCTCTCTATATAGACATACATGTATACACAATAGTATGAAGGAAATAGGCCAAATTATACTAATAGAGAAACATGGTGAAGTACTTACAAACCAAGGTTGACGTTGTAAAAGCTCCTCCAAGCTCTCTAGTCCAACCCTTGCTTGAATGTCTCAAGATCACAATGATGATGCTTTGATGGACTCCTTCCTTCAAGATCAAAGGTTTGACACTCTGAAATTCTTTCTCCCTTTTTTTCACCTTGGAATTCCCTCATTATATAGGATTTGGAGGCTTAACCACCATGGAGAAAATCACTCACTAGATCCACTAAATTGGGATCTCCAAGATTTTTTGGGAGAAAATATCTCATAAGGAGTTTTAGGGAGAAAATATCTCTCAAGGATTTTAGGGAGGAAATATCTCTCAAGATCCATTAAATTAGGATTTTGGTTTGAGAAAATCTCTCAACCATCCATGAGATTCTCAACTTCTCCTTGAGATTAGGAAACTAAATGTGAGGTGGATTCTCACACTAAATTAATTTCCTTTTTTCAATAAAAATGAATAAGACACGTGCACATAGTATTTTAACCTTCATATGATAATTTTTTCTCCTAACATGTCTAGGGATTTTGTCAAACACTCCCTCACTAAAGTGTGACAAATCCACACTTAGTAGTGTGGGAATTTGGTGTGTAATAGAAGCCCCCTAAAGTGCGAGGTTAGAAGAGAAGTTGGTGGCCGACACACTTTACAAAAATATGTGGATCAAGGGACTAGAGTAGGAGAGGCTGGTGGAAGCTGCAAACAAACATCAAACAATATATGTATAACATCCTCGAGGAAAACATACCTATGCTTGGAGTAAATTGACTCAAAGCACGGTTGCCGACCAATACATTGCAAATCCATGAAAGAATTAACTAAGGATATGGCCACTGGAGATACAATGTGGATCCATACCTCCAAGACATGATTTGAATGTACCCACGAAAGTACACAGTGGAGATACGATATGACAAAAACATAGCCATATACCAATACAAAGTGTATCTATGTGCCAGTATATATATTAGTGGGGTCGCCAGTAGGGTGAGTGTACTAGAATCCCCAAAATACTCAGATAATCTCCATGACAGCCTAGATAAAGCACATAAAAAAGTGAGCACTCAACCCAGGGTTTTCATCCCGATCCTGAAATAGTACGATTCTAACCATGTGAATAGATGACTTGATGTCGAATATGGTAGAAACCACTTTATTGTTGGTCATTAATGTATACCATTAACAAGTGGGATAAAAACCACCAATGATGACGATGACTCCCAAGGAATCCTAGTACATTCCAACAAATGTGAATAAATGAGATGAAGTCGAACATCTGTGGAATCATTCGATCAGAGGCCAATGGTGTAAACCTACTATTGAAGGTGAGGAAGCCTGCCATTGAGGCATACAAGCTCCAAGGTACTTTGGTTTCTAAGTCTAATTATGGGATAATGTGTTTAAGTCGACAAGAATATAATTTTCGAAGTAGGGCCATGATGTATCCCCCATTATCGACACGAAACTGACACATGAAAGTGATGTAAGATGATAGATCAAATGAGTGTGGAATGACATGAGGATGAAATATGGTAATACTACAAAATGGTTGGTTTGAGGTGAAACTTACCTTGAACATTGTGAGGCATGATAAGTGACTTCACAACATTGACTCGGCTAAGATATAAACCAAAACATAGTGTGACGATCACCAGGGCACTCTTCGGGTGAGTTGAAGGAGTATGAGGACTCATGGAATTGGTATGACTCATAAAAAAGAATATTATCCAACTGTAAGACAAGATGAAAACACGTGCGAGACAAGTATATTATCCAACTATAAGACAAGACAAAAATAGGTGCCATGTTCAAGGGCGACAACAAACAACTTCCATGATGCTTTCCAAAAACTTGACCCACTTCCTTCAATTTCCCCCCCACCATGATTGGCAAGTACCTCTTTGTTTTTTAATGAGCTTGAGGAGGATAACAAATGCTCAGTATAGCTCATCTTTGATGAGTCCCTCATCATATGTTTAATGAACCTAAATAAGGAGGGGTTTGGCCTCGTATGGGTCCTTCAATGCATGTTTTATGAGTCCAAAGAAGGAAAACATGACGGTCTTTTCATGTTTAGAGAGTCTGAAAAGATATTAAAGACGACTCCAAGGGTGTTCTTTTTGGAAAATTTAGTCCCCCAAGTTCGAAAAAGGGTAAAAAAAGACAAGGGAGAACTCTTCTAGTCATGATTGACTAGAGTATATCTTTTTCGTAGTTAGTCTTATGAGGCCTAAAAAGGGGTAAACTACCACTAGAAATATGACTCTTTGTGGTTTAACGAGCTCAAGGAACGACAAAGTATGCTCGTAGTCTGCTTCATTTTTTAACGAGCTTGAAACAGAGAACAAAATGTGCTCGAAGTTGGTTTCATTTTTTAACGAGCTTGAAAACGAGAATAACACATGCTCAGTGTAATACCCATGAATGAGAATATTCCCAACATGGTGTCCAAAGGTTGGTATGTTTATCAATACTTATTGGCTGTTTTTTTCCCAACATAGTGTTCAGAGGTTGGTACTTTTCCCCCAACATCATTATAAGAAGTTGGTGGTTGAACTTCAATATGATGTCCAGAGGTTGGAGACATGCCCCCCAAGCTTTGGTTCATTTGTCGATTGTTCTTCTGCACTCGCGTAGACTCTTGGCTACTAGTAGGGATAGGTTTGTGAGAGAGGGAGGAAGAAAGAGGATCAATGGAGAAATGCGGAGGAAGGGAAGGTTTAGGTACCGTATAATTTCGATCACTAAGTGACATGATGTCACCTAGTGTTTCAGTGGGAGATGGGCTAGGTACTACCCAAGGATCGAACGATTCAGAGGATCATCGCAGAGTAACCGTAATCATGTTTAACGTGGAAACCTCATGTGGGGGATTAGGGGGAGGTAAGGGAAAAAATCCCATGAGTGAGGAATATTTGAGGAGGCCTACCCCTACACTTTCGTACTAAAGATCGAATTGTCCCAAGAAAGGGATGTTATTCCCTGGGGAACTATGGAGACCTAGAGTGCAATAATGAAGTTGGTCAACAATCACAATTTTTCCCTGATGGGGAAATTGTAAAATATGAAAAACGAAAGAAACGACGGAAGTCATCGCATAGAACCAACTGTGAGCAAGCAATAAATTATAATCCATGGGCGCGTCAACCACTTCAATGTTGACAAAAATGACTTTTCCCTTTAAGTCCACAACAAAAGATTTCAAAAGTACACAAGGTTGGAAACCACATTCATCAAACTCATTAATGGTGGTAGGAGACTGGTTAATTTTAGGAGAACCAATGGCTCTCCAGTAGGACAAAGACATGACACATGTGGAAGCTCCTTCATCCAAAACAATGCGATGGATGTTCTTCCCACCAACCATAGCTTGAATTTGAAAATCTAGGTGGTGAGAGAACCTCGATTTAAAATAGTCTAGATTAAACATAATCATATTTGATGCATTTGGATCCCAGATCCAATGGCTGATAACATGGTTCTACGTTGACTTGGATAGTTTTGTAGAACTTCTAGCGTCAACATAACACAAGGTGCTTGCACCAAATATTCAAAAATGTTATATTTTTGAGCAGCGTGGGCACTTGGATTGAAAATCAACTTTCGAATTGTGCCCTTGGGGGGGCGTAACACTGAGTCAAAAATAGGCCCTTCGATCCGAAGAGGGGTGGAGGATGGAGGAGTAGTGGAAGTGGAGGGCTTATGTGTAGCTTCTCCATTGTCATTATTATCTAGAGAAGTGTCATAAGTCTTAGATCTCGTCGTTAGACTAATCGTATCCTCACACATAAGATTTGAGCGATACTTGAGGAAGCATCCTCATGGTGAGAATGACCTGCATTTCCCCCTTGTGGAGGGGTAGGATTGTGTGCAACCATTTGTTGCTGCTGAATCGGAAAAGGGATAGTTAAAATTGCAGGTTGGGAGGTACCCTTCAGAAATTTAGTGACTTCCTCGCAATGAGGGTAGTATTTTGTATAGTGGTCCTCTATACAAATCATGCAGGGAATCTTATCCTTCCTTTTTGGTTGGGTATCGACTGTTTTTGTACTCTCCTATGGGTTAGAAGAATTATTGGATTTAC
This sequence comes from Picea engelmannii, assembly GCA_009831015.1. Taxonomy (NCBI): domain Eukaryota; kingdom Viridiplantae; phylum Streptophyta; class Pinopsida; order Pinales; family Pinaceae; genus Picea; species Picea engelmannii. The sequence continues at coordinate 178,413 of ML778708.1, forward strand.
CCTTGTTTTTCTTCTTAACTCCAGGTTGTTGAGATGAAGTGGATTGGACCGCATTCACCTCAGAGGTTTGCGTAGGAGAGGGAGCAGTTTTGGTGTCATAACCTGCCACGCGATTGATATGGGTTTCTGGAGTAGGTCTTGATGGATCATTCGAAAGACGAGGAGCATGAGGGATCATATTGTAAAGCGTTCCAGACTAGGAATATACCAAGTCCAAATATTGAGCACGACTAATCGCTTGCTCCTTAGTGAAAACACTTCCCATGGCGACATCTCTAGCGATGGGTGGCAAAAGTGACTTGGTAAACCAATATTCCAGGAGTTGGTTTGGAATAGCGGCTTTAATCAACCATCAATGTCACCTCCATTCATGAATATGGTCAAAATCTATGTTTTGTTCGATATGATATATATTTCATATCGAATCGACAACTGCAAATGTGTCAAAAAATCCATAGCTAAAGTATTAAAGTCACCAAAAGAGTGTCGTGACAACTCGATATACCATTTGGTTGTCGATCCTGTGAGACTTCTCTGGAAAAGTCTTAAATTAATGGAGTCATCCATCAAAGAGTTTGAAGAACACCAAAGATCAAAAGTCATTACGTGGTTATTAGGGTCTTCTCTAGGTTTCCCGTTGAATTTTGGGTTATCGGACGATAGTTTAGCATGGATTGGAGGCCAAAATGGGGCATCCAGTATGGGATCATGGGTCAAACGTGATAGATCAGGCATATCTAATGTAGCCAATAAAGGAAGCTATCAGTTAGCCTATGGATACTGGTAGTAACCACATGACATAGGAACACCAACATGGCCATATATATGTGGCAACGGGATGGCAAAACCATATGGTCCTCCCATGTACTATGGCTAACCCCCCATGTATTGTGGTTGACTTGAGGGTCCCCCCATGTATTTTGGTTGACCCGATGGTCCCCCCATGTACTACGGTTGACCTGATGGTCCCCTCATGTATTATGGTTGGCTTGATGAACCTCCCATATACTGTGTTTCAGGGGGTTGTTGTGTTGGAATCATGGGGTTCACAGATTGATTGGGAAAAGTTCCTTGTTGAGGAATGCTCACCGGATTAGGTTGACCTCATACATGATTTTCCACTCTTGAATATGGCTGTCCAAGATACATGATGGTATTAATGGGAATGGAAGGACCTGCATGAGTGACTTTTCCCCAGGTTTTTTGTTGTGGCCCCCACATAGGAGTTTTCCTCATAGTTGAGGGTTACCCCCAACAAAAGGTTGTTGGATTACTGAGAGGGGGGGTGAATCAGTAATAATGTAATTATAATCCTTTTTCTTCAAATGTTATATCAATGTAGAATTATTATCCAATAATGAGCAATAAGAAATAAAGAATCACACACATACACAGTACACCAGTGTTTTACGTGGAAACCCAAATTGGGAGAAAACCACAGAATGTTTTTTCTTATATGTCTTGAAGAATTACATTCATTGGAAGCACCAATTTCCTTTGTTTTCCAGCTGCAACTTGAAGGAGGCGCCAACCCCCTAGTTTCTCAGGCTATAACCTGAGGGAAGCTCCAACTCCCTAATTCTCTGGCTACAACCAGAAGGAGGCTACAACCGCCAATGTTCTCCGGCTACAACCGGAAGGTGGCTACAACCACCTGTCCTTGCCCCGTCCTACCACCCTGAAGTAGAAGTAGAATGATGGAACCAATGTCACACTATCACTGTGAGATATACCACTGTAAACTTGTACCAATAAATTTGAACCATGCATCAACCTGTACCATAAATAAGTGCATCAACCATGCACCAACCTATAATCAACCTGTACCATAAACAAGTGCATCCAACCATGTACCAAGTATGCACCAATAATGTGTCAACTACTCATCAACTATGACTCATCAATATATACCAACATCATCAACTATACATCTCATGTATGTGCGACAACTCATCAACTACTTGTGTCAACCATGTACTCAACATGTACCACAACCAAAATCCCTCATCAATTTCATCATCCAAATCTGATTTGTAGCTCTATAATAGACCTGGTGTATATGATCACATTCCTGCAAACCTTGCTTAACTTTAAAAATAAGAGACTAGCATTTTCATCAAACTTTTCTTTAGTCTCACATGCCTAGTTTTGGATTAGTCAACAACCCTAAGTTGAAGTAATCATAACTTTGAACATGTAATGTATAAATATCTGAAACAGATACACAATGTTCTTCAGTGTGTTTTATGCAATTCCTCCAAGTGTCACTACTTGAAACCTCTCAGAAAAGGAGTTATAGAAAAAATGACATACATTGTTGAATTCTAGCTTATTCTAGAGAGCGACCTTGTAGAGCGTGCCCCGCACAAAATGTTTGATGAATTGATCTGAAACTATTACAAAACATACTACAGACTGTACCCTAACCAAAACATTTGGTCTCATAGAATTTGGATCTGTTATGAAGAAGTTATGGCGTTTTTACCCAAAACACCTGATTTTGACTAGTTTCAGGACTGGCCACAAACCCTATTTTCCACGGAGTGTAACTCCCAAAATACAACGACCCACAAACTTAATTTTTTATCATAGATACTTGGATATGTTTTCTCACCTGCATAGAAATTTCACGGTCTGAATCATTATATAAAAAAAGGTATAGTGAAAATGGTGATATGACTTGTAAATAACATACCTTATAAAGCACCATTAAAAGAATTTATCCTTCCTTGCATTTCAACCTTCTTTTCTTCACCTTCACTCAAAACTCTAGTTTAGATATCCTTGGTTACCTTAGAGACATATATATATTCAATATTCTCAAGTGTGATTCAAATGAGAGAGCCTTGCCTCTTATTTATATTCTCCAAGTAGCTTCCTTAAAAACATCTTTTAGGTCACTTGGCCCACTTTCCTTATTTTAGGGTTGGGTCCACTTCTAATTTATCAATTAAAATTATTATTGAAATAATTTATTTTGTATTCACTTTGAATTATAATACACTCATCACTTCACTTTATTATTTACCTTTTAAAATCTCTTAAACCACTTTGACTACTTTGACCTTTTGGGGCTTCTAGATGACATATGAGGGTCCTCCAACTTCGTAAGGCCATAGCTCTCAAACCGTGAGGAGTTATGTGACGTTCTACATACCACCAGAAATGGAATGAAATGTATTATCCATATAGAATAGTATTATCTGAAAATATATCATAACTCATACCGTTACCCATCAAACAAACTTGGGTCCATTACCCAAACCTGGGGTCTCCAACTTCTCATGGCCATAACTCTCTAACCGT
>ML778708.1:201249-275189 GCA_009831015.1 Picea engelmannii
AAAACTCGAAGGTTTTTCGGGATTATAGAGTTTGGAAAAACACTTAAAAGAGAACTCTCTCAGTTCCTTTTTCGTACAGTAGTCTAACGAGACCGAAAAAGGGTTAAACTATCGCTCGAAAGACGCCCTTTCTGACCTTTTAATGAGTGTGAAAGGAAGCAAGATCACTCAACGATCTTTTCATATTTAGAGAGTCTGAAAAGGGTTTAAAGGAGACTCCAGGGGGGTTCCTTTTTCGTGTGTTCGTGTATCCGTACGGGTCCGAAAAAGAGATAAAAGTTTCCCGGTTGCATTCTCATGTATTTACGAGCACGAGAAAGAACTAAGACTAAGCTCGGTATTCTGCCCCCAGCTTGAAAGATGGTGACCTGACTCCAGAATGATCATCAAAGACTGGAGACACACGTCACCCTAGGTGACATCATCATACCACGTCATATCCGATGCCTTAGGACTTCAGAGCTTCGGGCTTCAGAGGATTTCACTGTTGAACACCACACAACCCCTAGATTGCCGAAGTTCCAAACATTGCTTAATCTGCATACACGTGTCCCTGGAAATAGACGGTCCATATTAACTCCAGAGTTTAGGACTTCTTGTGACGTCCCCGACCATCAAACCCCTTCCGGGCAATGCAACCTAATGACTATATCTTTGATTTATCTAACGGCTTCGATCTATCCTTGGACAAATCCAAGGATCAAGCACTTCTCCCAGTGATCTACGACGTAGATCCACTGCAGAGCTTTGGAGCTCCGGGGCTTTTGCCTCTTTTACAACAAAGAAATTCAAACAACCGGAGTGGCGAAGTTCGGAGGACTTCGGTGCTTAACCACCATGCTCCTTTTTCCAGGTCTAATGGTTGTGAAGGGTCTCCTTTCTCCTGAACAAATCCTATAGCTTAAATGCGATCTTGTGGTTATTAACCATGATCATTGTGGTAACCACTCCACTACTTCTCTTGAGATTTCCATTACCACCCAGGTGTTCTCTCATCGCCCTTCTGGCACTCTGTAAATTCCGTTTACTCATACACGACCCGTCCAGGTTCAGTGTTGAAACCATGGGCTCTGATACCAATTTGTGACGTCCCCAGCCACCAATAGGTCGGGCAACATCACTACAAAAAATGCTCTGATACCATATTGTGACGTACCCGACCACTCAAGTTGGGTCATGCTACCGAAAAACACATTCTTACGGAGCTTCTGATAACCCAAAAGGTATCATACCCATCCATAGACCTGATGGGCTATGAAACATAGAAACTCTTGCAGAACATCATACATATATAACTTAACATACAATTACATTTTGCTAATATACAGATAAATGCAGAAATAACAGTAAATCTTATTAGTACAACATATACAGGCTAAAATCATAAATATAAAACATGTACAAATACAAAGCAAGTAAATGAACACATAAATGGTACTTATCTTTTTAGATAAGACCACAAAATGCATGCAGACCTTCCACCAACCTCCCAGCCATAGACCACGCTGCTCATCACTCTCAGCAGTGGGTCACCCCCGAGCTGGGACTAAACTCCACCCGGGTAAAGGGATTCCTAGGATAATCTGAGACAATGGGATGCTACACAGTCAATCAGGAAGGATTCCCTCCTAGGAGCCAACTTATACACACAACCTACAACCTCTCATTCCCCACATGCCTGTCCCACCCCAGGAAATGTGCCCCTTCTCTGCTCAACAGTCCTTCGGCCACCCCACTTCCCTTCCAGGGCTTCAACACCAGGCCAGACAAGAATTCTCATAGCACTATATCTACTGCTGGGCTCCCTCAAGGAGAAATCACTTCCCCAACAACATATCTCACCTGGAGAGAGTTTCTCATAGGCATGACAGCCTGTTTCTTCTTTCCCGACAAACTCTCTCACCTGGAGAGAGTTTCTCACAGGCCTGACAACCTATTTCTTCTTTCCCGACAAACTCTCTCACCTGGAGAGAGTTTCTCATAGGCCTGACAACCTATTTCTTCAATCCATCTCCTTAGCAATACAACAACAACATTCAACTAACGCAGAGGTGATGGAAACAACCGAAACCGGGTAAGGACATAGAATATGGAAACAAGCCATGCTTTGCTAAGGAACTGTGTTGGAAACAACAACCAATTATTAAGACACAACACGGGCTCAGGCAAATACAGGTGCACCGAGCTTCACCGAAAAAATACACAGGATAAATCAAGTATAACTGCAGGTTCCATAGGTGCGTGCATGTTCAGAGGTTGATAATGGAGGTCATGGCTCAATTCATGTGTGTGCGTGCGTGCGTGCCTTAGTCCGCGGGCATGCGTTCGGGAAATCAGAAGAATGGCCAGAATGGAAAAAATGGAAATAATGGGGAGAATGGCTAGAATCCCCCGAGTGAACGGACTTTCCCACATAAAACTGCATGTCCCAAATTGGACACTTGTCCTCATGAAGTTGCATGAGCTCCACTTAACATTCTTTCCCTTCCCACAAGAACTTAGGATAACATAGGTTATGTCCAACCTTAGTTTTTAAGAAAAAATAATATAATATTATTCCCATAGATATAAGCCCTCAAGCTTAGCCCTTTTCCTAGCCTCTTAGCCCCATCCCTTTCCCTACCTAGTGGAGCTTAGTCCACCATTCTCTTTTATCATGGTCGGTCTACATGCAACAATGTATTTATATTAATGACATGAGTATTTACATATACAAAAACATGCTCTTTGGCCTTTAGCATCTAGGCTCTCCGGCATAATGATCACATAAGCCTCCTAGCTTATAATCACTTGGCTCACCAACCTACAAAACATATTTACATTCACAATTACAACTCGGGCTTGGTCTTGGGATATTACACCAAGTATTGTGGGAATCACCCCATAGTCACCTTTGTAGATACCTAGGAAAGCCCACTAAGGTTACCGACTCGTAGTCGGCCTCCCGGGGGTGGTACAGTGGACAGTCGAGACAGAAGGTATGGGTAGGATAAAAAAGTCTGAAGATCTTCAATAGAACTGAAGACAAGTGGACTGGTAAGACTCATGAGGACCTCGAATGGATTCAGGATTTATGAAGCACCGAGCCAAATGAAACTAGTAGTTTCTCAAGAAAAACCCCCAATATACGCTCTTTCCGCTATGATTGGTCAATCTTTGGAGGGGTAATCTCTAGTGCTCTTTTGCATGTGACCTCATGTTTAGCCTCTGTGTTAGAGAGGGTTCCTGGATATTCCTATACGACAATTGGATTTGATAACTCTTTAGTTTTCTACAATCTTGTTTAGTAATCTTGGAAAATTTACTCACTTTTCCTAGTCCACAGATTCTAACCCTCTGCTATTGTTGGTGTACTATAAACCAAAAAAATTCTAGTTGATTTTATTAGCGCATTGGTTGATTTTAATGGTTTTGTTAATCAGAAAGGTCAACGGAGATGAAACTAATGATGTGTGAGACTCGACTCCAATAGAATGCAAAAATAATGAAATGCAATCGTTTCTTTTCGATGAATTCTATCTACGAGAAGGAGAAGAGTTATTTTATTCTTAAAAAGCACTCAATGTCATGCAAATTTTCAACTTACCTCTTAAATGAAGAGAATAATGGTGCCAAACTACCAAACAAATCCGAAATCCTAAAGCAAATGCAAGACTAGTTGTACCAAAACAAGATTCCTAAGAATGCAAAAAAATTTCTTTGTTTGAATGTATGTGCAATGAAATATCTTGAAATGAAAAAAATTTCTTCTTCCTAACTTTCAATGAGAATGAAAGAAATCAATGTTTGACACAAAGGAACATGAAGGAAAAAGAAACCAAACAAAGTGCACTCAAAAGTTTGATGAGAACTGAAAGAAACCAAGTGTGAGACAACTTGTTCAATCAATGTCTCAAAATTGTGAAAGAGAAAGGAAATCATTGTTTGAAAACCTTGAAGTTGCTATTTGAAATCAAATGAAGAAAAAATTCAAGATAAGTTTCGAAATCAGGACAATAGAAGTTTGAATACCTTCGAGATGAGAATCAAACCACTGGGTAAGATAGACCTCGACCAAAGGATAAGGTTAGCCTAAGGTAGTCATGCTCATTTTCTAATTTTGAAGGAATTGCAATCTCAAAAGAGGCAAGAAAATTTGGTGAGCACAATTCTGTTAATCAAACAAAGTCATAATCAAGTTCAGAGGAATCTAACGCAAAAATATGAGTGAAAAATCTGAGGAGAAGCAAGCAAAATAGGCTCAAAACTAACCTAGGAAGAAGATCAACGCTCCTGTAAGGAGGCAGACATGGCATTGAACAGGGGTCAATGCTCCCCATTACACTAGTAGGGAGCATTGATAAGGGTTTTCAATGCTCTATGGGCCATTGTGGAGGAGCGTTGATGCCCAGGAGTGGTTGAAACAACAACAAATTTTGTCCAGATTCACTAGAAAGCAGAAAGGGTTCAAGTAACAAGCATCAACATGAAAAATATCAAAGGACAACTAAGATTCAGAGTGATGGGAAACCAAGGAAAAAGAACAATCATTCCCCATTGGAGTCGCTAATTTTATGTTACAAAATATTTCCCCTGTACAAGTAAAATCTCCCTTGGATATCTAGACCCCTATTGACCAAGACTAAAAAAACAAACAAATGGACACTAACATTCCTTTAGATATATTGTTTATGTCTATAGGCATAAAAGATTGAAGAAAAAAGTGTGAATTACTCCTTTTCGACGATTGTCCTCACTGATCTTCAATCTTTGTTCTTGTTTTCCAAGTTGGGATGAAGATGAAAAAAGTTTGCAAGGAACATAACAATACCTTCTACTTCTACAATACATCATTATACAAGAACATATCTATCTATATAAACATACATATATAGACAACAATATGAAGGAAATAGGCCAAGTTATATTAATAGAGAAACACGGTGAAGTACTTACAAACCAAGGTTGGCATTGCAACAACTCCTCCAAGCTCTCCAGTCCAACCCTTGCCCGAATGTCTCAAGATCACAATGATGATGCTTTGATGGATTTCTTCCTCCAAGATCAAAGGTTTGACACTATGAAATTATTTCTCCCTTTTTTCCACCTTGGAATGCCCTCATTATATAGGATTTGGAGGCTTAACCACCATGGATGAAATCACTCAGTAGATCCACTACATTGGGATCTCTAAGATTTTTTGGGAGAAAATATCACTCAAGGATTTTTAGAGAAAAAATCTCTCTCAAGGATTTTAGGGAAGAAATATCTCTCAAGATCCATCAAATTAGTGTATTGGTTTGAGAAAATTTCTCAACCATCCATGAGATTCTCAACTTATCCTTGAGATTAGGAAACTAAATGTGAGGTGGATTCTCACACTAAATTAAGTTCCCTTTTTCAATAAAAATGAATAATACATGTGCACATAATATTTTGACCTTCATATGATAAATTTTTCTCCTAACATGTCTATGGATTATGACAAACACTCACTCACTAAAGTGTGACAGATCCACACTTAGTAGTGTGGGAATTTGGTGTGTAACAAAGGACACTTCATTATCATTCAAAAAATGATGAAGTGTTCTCTATAAACCTTCCCTCTACTAATGATAAGTAGAAAGAAGCTCACACAATTACAATGACTTGACCTTGAAGAATATTACCAAAAGCATTATATTCCATATTATGTAGATTGATCTATGAAGGGAGCTTATTTGTGTATTGATTGGGATTCAATATGAACACCGTAAATCCTTTTCCTAGTTTAGATTTACACCAAGGTTTTTAAAACTATCAATGGATCAAACCCATTGTGGAAATTTCAAAAAATTATTGCTCAATGCAAATTTAGAAATTTCACCTCAACCTTGAGGTTCTCTAGCACTATTTCTTGTGAACTTTCAACCATAGGGATGAATTTGAAATATAAATTACAACATTATATATTTGACTTATGTGTAACCAATTACATAGGCAAAACAAGAAAATAAACAATGAACAATTGTATTTGGCGGGAACAATGTTTCTAGCTCTTAGAGCACAAATCCCAACATATAATAGATCTAATAATTACTTATTTACAACAGATTTGGGTGAGTGCAAGATAATGATGGTCTCTCATGATGATTTAGTGGCAATGAAAACATGGAAAAACAACAATTTGTTAACTTGGATGGATGATTTAAGGTACTTTCACAATGAATTTGAATATGGTGTAAAAAGATCAAATGTAGGAAACTAAATTAGCTTTTTGAATATATAATTTTTTATTGATAGAATTTGTGTATGATTATGTGAAATTTGAGTTCTTCTAACAGTGGTATATTATTTTTCATGCAAAATATAATGCACATGTTCCTGTTAGTGCAAGTGTTGAGTATCTAAATGATGAAATTTCCTTAATTTTTTTTACAGAATTGTAGAGAACATGTTAATCTTCTATAGGGCTATTTTAAAAAAAATTATAATGTTCATTTTATATATAATTTTTTTTTTTAAATTATGAAAGTCATTATATCCTTTAAATTACAAGGCCTTACATTAGTGCATGGTATTAGAGTCTTAAAATTATCATGCATTTTTTTTTATAGATTATAGATCTCAGCTTGTACTAGTGCAACACATAATTTATTTTAATGGTTAAAACGATAAAAAATTATAGCAAGAATAAAAGATGTATGTATTTTAAGATTCTAATATATGTCAAGCTCAAGGTCTCTACTTAGTGAACCTATGATATAGTGCATGCGTTCATGGGATATTAAATAATACCCCTAGTTTCACTAGATATTGAAAAATATCTCCCAAAATCCTTTTGTTGAACCCCCCCTCCCAATACATATTTCCAATAAAAAAACCCATTTTTTACTAGATATCCCCTATTTTTACCAGATGTTACTTTTTATACCCCCCAATACTTATAAATTCCCCCATACCCCACATCCCCCCCTAATACCTATAATATATTGACCCTATTTTTCACAATTTAAGCAACCCCTTTATGAATGAACATGATAAGATATTGGTCAACAAGGTGAAACCCCCATGATGTCAAGACAAAAATATATTAAAAATAGTAAACAATATTAATTCTTAAAGAAATATTGTATATTTGGAATCTACATAGTCAACTCTATATGTGTTTGTAGTTTTATTGATGATGGGTTTATGTAGCCTATACAAAAATAATGTACAAAATAGAGATATTGAGAGGTATTTAGAAAAAAATGAGGTTTTAATGAATTTGTATCCCAAACTACTAGGTTTGTTATTCTAAACGTAAATACAAGGAAACCAAATCAAAAAACATATATGCTAGTGTTGTCACTCCCACTTGGAAAAAAATTGAAATGAAAGGAACGTGTGCATGTTCTTAGAATACACACACATGCTTTTTTAACTAAGCATTCACAAGGTTTGTCTAACAAGAATGTGCCAAAGGAAGCTTGTAGGCATCTAAGGCCATCAACAACATGTTGACCCACCACAAAGGACCTTTCAACGATATCCTTGGTCTCCTAATGAGGATAGTTAGCATTATGAGTTTTTGAACATTGACTATGAGTCTTTGGAACTTGGATATGGTCAAGGGAACAAAACCAAGAGTTAGGCCCTAAAGAAAATTATAGGCTTCTAGGTCCAAGAACGACACTTTGAATGACCACAAATGACCTATTGAGGGCATCATTTTCCTCTAACTAGGTATATAGGTACCACTAGCATTTTTTAGCATTGGGTATGGGTCTTAGGGCCCTAGACATGGCCAAGGGATGAAACATGTATGTTAGGCCATAAAGGAAGCTTATATCCATCTAGGGACAAGAAGGATGCCTCAAACAACCACAAATGGTTTCTTGAGAGTATCATTTTCCTATTATTGTGGATGTTGGTGCCACTAGGTGGTTTTGAGCAGAAGGTATGTGTCCCAGGAACCTAGAAACAATCTACCTCTTCTCACCTCTTCCCCCTTTCCCCCTCTTTCCCCACCCCTCATGCTCACCTCTCATGGTCTCAGCTATATACCTCTCTTTTCCCATTATCTCCTATAATTTAAAACCTTTACATTATAGTAATGTACACACAAATTCTTTATAAAACATAAATAAAACAATAGCACTCACACATAGTACTCATAAATTTACCCTGGAAACCCTTAACCAAGAAGACCAACAAATGATTAGAGTTACACCGATAACTCTTATTGTATTAAATTCACCATTTACAAATACAATATACATGATTATGTGGCATTCAAACCCTTAATCCATTGACTTAGATTAGATTACAACCTTAATTCCTTAACTCGATTTAGAAAACCATAGGCCAGAAAAACTGTGTGTAAAAAACACCCAGATTTGTTTGTTCGTGGGATCTACTCCCGAACCCCTAGGTGGTGGGGGGGTATGAGGCCCCCACTAGACATGGTGCATATGCATCATGCGTGGGACTAACCATGAAAAAAATATAACACATACCCAACATTCTCACACTTGTTTCTTTCTTTGCATATAAGGGGCACATGGATTACGCAATCAACAATTCAGGGAAACAATGCCCATTTCTTCTCTACACCAAGATAAATCCTCAATTATTACATAGTTTGTCAATGAATCTGCAATATTCTTCAAAGTGTCCATATTCACCAACAACACCTTCATGTCTTCAACCGTGTCTCTCACAAAGTGATACTGAACATGAATGTGCTCTTTGTTAGAATGATAAGTCAGGTTCTTTGCCAGAAATATTGCACTCTGATTGTTACAATATAAACTTACAACTTGATATACATACTCAATACATGAACACAACCTATTTAACCATACAACTTCCTTACTCGCATGGGTAGTTTCCGCGCATTCAGATTTTGTATTTGAGAGTGCCACTACATATTATCTCTTTCTTATCCAACTGATTGCTCTCCAAATAGGTTAAAACATAAACACTTATATATCTTCTGCGATCTATATCTCCATCCAATTCTGCATCAATAAATTCATGTATGCCTGACACTATGTCTACACCAGGTCTTCCTTGCTAGCAAATTCCATAATCTGTAGTGCCACACAAATATATAAAAACTCTCTTTACAATTGTCCAATGCTCCTTCCCTGGTTTTGACATATACCTGCTCAAACCTCCTACTGAATGTGAAATGTATGGTACAATATAGACCATTTCATACATCAAAATTCCAACAACACTAACATAAGAAACATGAGTCATGTCCTCTTTCTCTTCCCGTGTCTTGAGACAATGATCTGCAAATAAATACACCTACATGAATAAGGACCTTGACCAGTTTACATTCCTTCATATTAAACCTCTGCAATATTGTCTAAACATATTTCCTCTGATTTAACGAAAGTTTCCTATTTTCCCGATCTCTTTTAATTTCCATTCCCAAAACAAAATTTGTAGCACCAAGATATTTCATATCAAATTTATAAGACAAGTAATTTTTTACCTCGATGATTTCCTTGTTGTTTCCAATTAACAACATATCATCAACATACATAACCACATAAATAAAATGATAACCAAATAGCTTGGAATAGACATTGTGATAAGATTTGCTCAAAATAAGTATCAAACTGATTAATGAGTGTTGGCACAGGGGCAGACCCAGGGGTCAACGCTACAACAACACACCAACAAAGCCCTAACTACCAGCCCTTTCGACAACACCTGTGACTATCTTGATCATATGAGCATATCAAGCACTAAGCATGACTATCTTGATTAGATCTATTATTCTCACATATCATAAGCACAAAGCAGAAGTAGATCTATCTAATCATATCAAAGCACTTAGCAAAAGAAGACATAAACACATTAAGACAAGCATAAAGCAAGACAACACAATGTTTACATGGTTCACCCCCACCCCGAGGCTACGTCCACCAACTCTTCTTCTTTATTGTCTTCAGTCAATTGGTTACAATCACAAAGCCTTCAAAACCCTTACTCTGCACAGGACAAAAGATATGCGCAACTCACTAGATCCTTCTTCCTTGTGTTACAACACAAAGCCCTCTACAGTCTCACACAAGGACTTGCACTCAGCTCTGCAAGTCTTACACATAATGCACAAGTCCCGATCACACAGATCCAACTCTTGGCACTTAGCCTACATCACATAGATATACTATTCGAATACTTATTACATTGCCTATCATTCTATTTATACATACAAAATAGGCCTAAACATGGGTAAACCCATGGGCCGACATCCCGTTCTTGTTACATATTCCCCAAAACCCAAAAAGGATCCAAAAGTGGGTTGAGATCCCGTGATATCCACTTTGTCTTGCGCTCCTTCTTAGACATGCCGTCGAAGTCCCAAAATAGGTCAACATGACCAAGAAACTCCCAAAACTTGGTCAAGGGCCAACAGGCCCCCAACACTCACCTGTGACTCGTCTCGAGTCTCTCTGGTCTACCTAGTTCTACCTCGAACACCTCGAGCTTGGCTCAAGATGCTTCAACTTGCTGCTTTGCTGTGGCCTCTTGTTCAATGAACTCCTGGATCACTGCGTCATTCACTAGCCCTTCTAGGTGCTGTTTTGCTGTGATGACGACCTGTTATAGATATGCTCCTTGGCTCTCAACCTCTGTAAACAAATGGCATGCCTTATCTTGTACTGGTTAGAGCCATTGAGTTATTTCCATCACTTTGCTTTGGATCATATGGATATGTTGCTGGGATGTGCGTTTCTCATGAGACCTCTTCATTTTGTCTACGACCGATAGGGCCTTCAGCTGTGCCTGAAGTGTGTCTGCGTGCTACTTCGATTCCTGGAGCTGCAACTCCAACGCCTGTAACTCTGGGTTCTCAGTGAGGTTTTCATAGGTCCGAGCACTGCAATTACTCATCTGCTTGCACTCCAAAGCAAGAGATTTTAATTTGTTGACTGCACTGTGGGCAGTTGCTTCCCTTAGGTCTCTTACATCTTGAGGGGTCTCGGGCATAGCGCGGAGCTCCAAGTCTGCTATGCGCTGTTGGAGCTGCTGGATTACCTCTTAAAGTTGTGCCACCTACTGTGGAACTCGCTCTTTGGTCTTTACTTTGACAACTGTCATAGAGCAAAGTGCTATGTTGACCATTTCCTTAACTTCGAGTTGCTCTGCGAGTAACTGTCCCTTGCTTTGTGCAACTATGTTTTTTATTCATCCCATTTCGCTTGCAGAGAACGCTTCTCCTGTTATGCAGTACTGCGTTGGTCCTCAAGGTATTTCTGTACTTGCACTAAATCCTAGGTGGCTTGTGCTGTGTCTTCATGAGCTCGTCGAAGGCGAGCTTCAACTGTATCAGCGTTGCGGTGTAGTTGAGCTGGCTCATCACCTAGTTCCGGTGTTTCCAATGATGGAGGCGCAGTGGAAATTGCGCGGCTGGACTGTAGTGCCTGCTGCACTCGTTCAATTTCAACCTTGATCCTATTGAACACCTCCTCTTGCTTAGCTTCTTGCTTCTCTGCTATCTCCAGCGAATCATCATTCAGGGCTGCTACAATAAAATCAAAGTCATCTATTGTGAGGGTAGTCTCAAATTTGGTCTTGGTGGCTTTCATTTTCTTTCGGGATGAGGGTTTCAGTGGGGAAACCTTCCTTTTCTTTGAGGGGTCCTCCTCGTCTCTAGGCGGTGTAACCTCACCTTTCTTTTGTTCAGCTTCTGTGCCATCTATCTCTCCGCCATCTCCTCCTTGCTCTACTAATATGGAAGCAATCTTCGCAGAGGCACTGTTGACATATTGGGCGTCTTCATTCTTCTTTGTCTTGCTGGGTCCAGGGGTATCATGCGCTGCTTCAGGAGTGTCAATATCATATAGCTTTGTGGGGTCTGCTGGGATGAGGAGGTCCACCGACCATTCCTTGGTGATTTCCTCCAAATCCTTCTCCGCCAACTTGTAGTATGATTGCAGCTTTTGTTTGTGCTCATCATTGCGCGTTGTGATATAGATGAAATGGCGGTCTGCACTGAATTTCATCAAGGGCCTGAACCTATGGAGAGTGTTCGGGGTTATACAAGTCTCAGACTGGATAACTATCTTCAGCTGGTTGTAATATGTGTGGAACATGACATTTGACTGCCATTGCTTATTCATGTCGTTCGAGTACCACAATGTACTGAACTTTGCGGCTAGAGGTTCAAACGACTTGATGTTCGGGAAGGTTGCACCTTCTGGCATCTCCCATGTGATGAAAGCGACCAGTATGAGAAGCCAGCTAAAGTGGAACTCGTATACTTGATCATGGGCTTCCTTGCAGTCGAGTTCCAACTGGTTTACTAGGTACTGCACCCAATTCATCTGAAGTCCTTCTGCGCACTTCCCTGTGAGGTCGACTATGAACACCGTGACTTGGGTGGGTCGATTCTTTCGCACCAACTTTCCTGCGATCAATTGGCAGGCGAGGTGCACCATGCTTCTCTGGATAGAAGCTACCTTGTAGCCTTGTGTTCCCTTCTCGACATCGCTGTAAGTGTCCCTAATCTTCTGCGCAAGAGCGCAATCCATGGCTTTTACCAGATAAAAATCCTGTGGGTCAGGGCCTTGCATGCTTAGCCCTGTGATCCAATTGATCAATGTCGGATCCACTGTGATACAATGGTTTAACCATAAGTATCTTCCATGGTAACATGACAACAGTAGTTTGATGCATGCGTTCACTTCTTGATGACTTTCGAAGTGTGGGATCTTCATGACGTTGAGCAGTGTGGACTAGGAGAGGTTCATGGTCCATGACTGGGGGATGATCTTCGAGTTATTTCCCTTAGTTCTAGTCAGATACTTGTGCGGGGCGAGCATGTTATACACCTTCCTATCGCCGAGGTTGAAGTCACTAAACTTCAATGCTGTGATCTTATCTTGGTCTACGTGCACCATGCGTATCCCTTTCGGGAGGTACGCAGTGACCAAAGTGTACTCAAAATCTCTGGGCACACTGTCTCGGTTGATTGCGTCACTCAGAGGTGGTAGATAGGTGGGTAGTATACTCAGGATTAACTTAGCATTTGCGATATCATCCCTATGCTTAGTTCGCTTTTCATCTACTGGCTGGGATGGACCGGCTCGAGCAGTGGACGAAGAGGCCGACAATCCTCTCATCGAAGATGCTTGTACACCTGTAGACACTCCTCTCTCTGTCATGACTCTTTTAGTCATTAAGTCGAGGAGAACTTCCGTTACAGATTCTTCAACTGCGGTGAGCTCGTCGGACATACATGCTCGGGATTAAAATTATCGGGGTCACGATGATCTTAGATACAACACTAGAACAAACAACAATAGCGCAATGATGACTGTATACAATTCGCTTAGTTTGCGGGCTTAAAATTCTCAGTTAGCAAAAGTGTTCTCCGTGCATGGAGCGATGAGATAATTAGGCAAATTGGCAATGGTTTGCTTGTAACAGGTATGAAGCCTAATTAACTCTTGTTCTGTCTGTTATGGTGCAATCCAACGGTTTGGTGTCGAGCTATAAATGCTTTTCGACCCATTCAGAGCAGGAATCGAATGGATATATCGGCCCCAACGACTATATTGCTTCGCCCTGGCGAAGTACCATGTGTTGCTGTTCTGATATCCCAACGAAGCTCCAATTCTACAAAATTTCTGTCTGTGAAGTTCCCTCTGGAATCTTTTGTAACTTTTCAATATTATCCCTCTTTTTACTTAGCTTTCTAGCCTTCTTTCCAGTGAGCTTCGTCTTGGTATGTCTTTTTCCATTCTGATTCTTATCTTCTTTTAACATAGTCACTGCGCATTGTTGAGATTCTTTCCTAGGATTCATGGGTAATACCTCTTCTTTATCTGGAGTAAGTACTTCAGTATTCTGTGGGTCTTCTAGTGTTCTTGCAACTTCGACATCAGGGTCTCTAGTGTCAAATAGCTTCGATCTGTTCTCCTATTCTTCAATCAAGTATGCGATCCTTCTAGTCATTAAATCTTTTAACTCTTGTTTCTTCTGCTCCAAGACTTCTTCTTCTTTCTTTCATCTGGCTTGATCTCTGTCAATCCAAGGTTTTCCTATTAACATGGTAAATGGGGTGCTGTCCTCAATAAATTGAATAATCTCAAAATCTTCCTCTGTCGAAGTTCCATTGACGGTCATAGGTACCTGAGTGAGCCTTCCATACAGGTTTACCCGTTTTCCTGTGAATAACCCTATTCCTCCTAATGAGGGAGTCATAGTAGGCCTCCCTATAGCTTCCCAAGTTCTCTCGATCATGACATTCACCCGTGTTTCCTCATCTATAACACAGTCAACGTCGAAGTCTCCTATTCTTGATTCAAGGCATTCCTTGTCTTTAAAGATCTATGATAGATAATCCAATATGTCGGTGTTCATTCAAGGTTTCTCTCATCTGTAGCAATATTTTCTCTGATTCTTTCTGGGGCTATGCTATAGCCTCCAGAGCTGCCTTAGGGTTTTCTTGATTCAGATTCATTCTTTCAATCTTAGCAATAATTCTGGGGCAATCCAACACTTCATGGTCCACAACTTTGCAACAAAGACAACTAGGTCTTCTCCCAGGGAATTCTTTAGCAATATGTCCCGGTTTTCTGCGACTGTAACAGAGGGTTAATCCTCTCTTTCTTTTAAATGATCCCCAACCTCTTCTGTACTGCGCACTAGGATCATAGGAGCTAACCTGCAATAAATTATTTCTGGGATCCTGCACCCATTCGTTAGTCCAAACATTCTTTCTATGCATAGGTATAGCATATCTTTCACTATTCTTATCAGATCTACTTATATCAATTTTTTTTTCATTTATTAACTCCCTAGTTTTCAAACTAGGACAGACTTTATTAAACATACCTAGATCCATACTCTAGAAACAAAAATTTCCACTTATCTTACTTCTACAGAGCACAAAGCTTCCATATCTAAAACTTATAACTATTCTTACCTTTATCAGAGAACAAAGCTTGTAGATCTTACCTCTTTTAATCAGACGTCCTCACTTTTACCTTTCTTAGAGCACAAAGTGTTCATGTCCTGCTTCTTTTCTTCAGATCCAACCTCTTTTCTTCAGATCGAGATTCTTTCTTTCCGATCCGACCTCTTTTCTTTAGATCGAGCTTCTTTCTTTCAGATCCGACCTCTTTTCTTCAGAACAAAGATTTATAGATCAAGTAGAACACTACTCACTAGGGCATAGATCTTCGTACAAGGATTTCAGGTCAATTTTTTGCACCAAGCTTCTTCTTCCTCAGTTCCCAACAATCACAGTTTCAGGTCCCGACAATGGAACCATTTGTTGGCACAGGGGTAGACCCAGGGTTCAACGCTACAACAATGCACCAAAAAATCCCTAACTACCAGCCCTTTCGGCAACACCTGCGAAGTAGATGAAGTCTCACCCGAGGTAGAGGTAGGGGTGGTTGCAAGAATCAGGTGTCTGCAACCTTAGCTGGGACACAGATCTGTGATTATAACACTTAATACAACGCTTAGCACCGTCAGTCCCTCGATATGCAATCACTATTCACTTCACTGATAAAACAGAGCTTCACAACATTCACACTAATCTACAGTATTTAAGCACTTAGCATATAAATGGATCAGAATGAGCATATCAAGCACTAAGCATGACTATCTTGATCAGATCTAATATTCTCACATATCATAAGTACACAGAAGAAGTAGATCTATCTAATCATATCAAAGCACTTAGCAAAAGAAGACATAAACACATTAAGACAAGCATAAAGCAAGACAACACAACGTTTACGTGGTTCACCCCCACCCTGGGGCTACATCCACCAAATCTTCTTCTTTATTGTCTTCATTCAATCAGTTATAAGCACAAAGACTTCAAAACCCTTACTCCGCACAAGACAAAATATCTGTGCAACTCGCTAGATCCTTCTTCCTTGCGTTACAACACAAAGCCCTCTACAGTCTCGCACAAGGACTTGCACTCATCTCTGCAAGTCTTACATGGAATGCACAATTCCTGATCACACATATCCAACTTTTGGCACTTAGCCTACATCACATAGATATACTATTCGACTACTTCTTACATTGCCTATCCTTCTTTTTATACATACAAAATAGGCCTAAACATGGGTAAACCCATGGGCCGACATCCCGTTCCCGTTACATATTCCCCAAAACCCAAAAATGATCCAAAAGTGGGCCGAGATCCCGTGATCTCTGCTTCGTCTTGCGCTCCTCCTTCGACAGGCTGTCAAAGTCCCAAAATAGGTCAACATGACCAAGAAACTCCCAAAACTTGGTTAAGGGCCAACAATGAGATTCCTGTGGTTTGGATTTTCAGAAGTGACTGGATTAGCCACAATTTTATCAATATATCATCTATGTTTTAGATCCATCTTCAAGACATGAAGCTTGGATCTAAAATGAAGAGAAGAGATGGTATTAAATACTAAATGTGAAGGGAAACCTGGGTGTCGGCTAGGTTTATTTAGAAATTTTTAATTTATTCTTGATTAAGCTTTTTTATGGTTTCATTATTAATTCAATGTTTTTAATTAATTTAATCAACTGTGTTTATAAGTTCTAGGTTTTATGTCAATTAAAGAATCTATTAGGGTTAAATTATTAAGCTCATCTAAACTATGTTGATTTTAATTTTTATTGTTTTAATAATGAGGGTTCATTTGACAGTCTTATTAGGATTGTTTATTTTAATAAGTGTCATTTATTTATTTGGGTATGATTATTAATTAGGAAGGGTTATTAATAAAACTAGGTTTTTGAAATTAATTATTTAGTATTAGATTCTAAACTATGTTGATTATAAGTTTTGTTTTAATTATGAATTTTCATTTGATATTTTTGTTAAGAATGTTTATTTTAATACGTGTAATTTATTAGGGTATGCTTATTAATTAGGTAGGGTTATTAATTAATTAATTAATTTTTAGTATTAGATTGTTTTTTTTTTAAATAGTGCTAATTATTATTATTGTTATGAATCAAAGGGAGCCAGTTTTCGCTTAATTCTATCCCACTATCTCTGTTTAGGTTACCCTAGTAGGAATGTTGTATTTACAACCATATATTATACTTCAACATCAAAAGTTACAACAATAGAAAAAATAAATCTAATATAATTCAATTTAGCAATAGGAGAAAAAATGTCACCAAAATCAATTCCCTTTACCTTGGAGTATACCTTTGAGCTACTAGGTGAGATTTATACTTCTGCACTTTACCTTGTACATTCAACTTCTTCTTAAACACCCATTTGCTACCAACAAGATTTCTTCTAGCCAGTAACTCAACTAGATCCCCAACCTCATTTTTATCCAAGGTTTCCATTTCTTCAACCATACTCTTCTTGCAGAGTTTACCATCCTCTAAATCCACTTCCTCCCTAACAGTTCTAGGATCATCATCAATAATAGATAAAGCAAAACTAGAGTGAAAATCAGGCGGAGTATACCTTTATGGTTTCCTTATTTTCCTAACCAATCTCCTCAATATTGGACTTTGAGGTTCTTCTTCTTCTTCTAATTTGTGTTCTTCTATTGAGTTAGATTCTTCACCCTCCAATTAAAAATTTAATGCCCATGGTTCTTTTTCATTTGGTAGGACTTCCTATTTGAGAATATCTTTAACCTCTCTAAAGATAACATCTTGACTGTAAATAGTTGTTGGCTTTTTTATCCACGCTTGTGTGTGTCCTTCTTAACGCTGGGGAGTTTAGACCTAGGGTTCATCCACAATTGACTAACAAAACCCCCTGAGCATCGACATATCAATCCTCATCTAGGGATGAGGAAGGTCTCACCCGATATACAGAGGGGATCACAGAGACCATAAGGTCTTGTGACAGGGATGAAAGCTAAACACACAAATATCCATCTGGGATGGCATTCATGCAACTCATATATGACATCTTAATAGGACTAATAAGTAAAACAACACACACACATATCCAAATCACACATGATAGACACATAATAGATCATAGCTACTGCAACTTTATTATTCCTTTCATTCCATTCAACACTAACATATAGTATATACATTAGGTAAACTATGTTCGACAACAAAAGAGCTTCATATCTTCTTTAGATAGCTTCTCAAAAAATACAAAATATTGTGCAATGCACATCCCTTTTACACTCCAGACATATGACATACTCATAATTATATTCAAAATCATTACAATATTATAATGGGCTCAAAATGAGCTCAATACCAACAACTCACTGGATCTCATCTAATCATCTAACTCTATTTCTGATGTCACCGCTTTCTTTGCTTAGGAGTTCTGTCTCTTTATGTTATGTTCCACTCATTCTACTAACAAAAATGCCTCGCATGATTTTGGTACCCGCTTGTATTCCACATAGCCTTAAGGAATTAGGGGAATCTTAACTGCCTCACCAACTTGTCTTTTGTCACCTCCACGATCCCTTTTCTTGCTGGCAGTAATTATTCGAGAGTATTTCTCGATGATTCCTTTCTTGATTCTGGCGCGCATCTTCTTGATTTCCGACGTGAATAAAAATAGGTACCGACGTGCATTTGATAAGCCTCGGACTTGGTGCACATTCTCAAAACTCCATATGATGCACACTTCTTTCCCTTCTCTACACTTTTCACATAGGCACGTGCAAAACTTGGACTGAGCACATACAAAAATTGGAAGGAACACGCACAAAACTTGGAATGAGCATGCATAAATTTGTTTGTGCACACGTGCAAAATGAACCCAAAAATTTGGGTGCCAACAAGCCCCCACCACTATTACTTGGATCATCCTCGAGCCAATTGCCTCATGGAATTACCACCTCAACGAACAACATAGTGATTTGATTTCCTCCATGAACTCCTTATATTGACACACAGGCTCATTAAAGTAGCCCTAGAGCTATTGTGTAAGTTGAGAAACTACCTCAACTTCCACGACTGTAACTTGAGAAGTTGTAGGGTCTATTTGATTGAGTTTCTCGATGAGAGGGTTGACAACAACTTGCACGTCGGAGAGCTGAGTAAACTAGACCAAGCCCTTATTGACCATATAAGTGATCCTCTCTTGCATAGTCTGTTGCTCAGCCCGAGTTGCAATGATATCCTTTATTTTTTTCTGTAATTGCTAGCATCACAGTGATGCACTCCCTGACAGCCAAAGAGGCCAGGTCCCTCTTTTTTGGGTGCAAACTCCAATTCGGTCGCACAAATTTGATCTTCAAATGTAGATACTTTTGGGGGAGTTTGGAGATGGGCCCACCTGGTGAAGCTGTAGTCAACCATGCTGGAGAATGCTTCCACCCGACATTGGCTAGCATACAGAGTTTCTTGGGCCGACTTAAGAATTTGCTGGATCTGAGTCATGGCGATATTTACTAGGTGAATTGCAGGACGAAGGGTGATGAGCTATGCCTCGAGATTCTGCAGGCAATATTTTAGAGCTGAGAGTTTAAAGCCTGGAGGGACGTCATGCCCTTGCATAGAAGTAGTGGGAATATGTACAAATAAACTATCCACAGTTCCCAAAATATTGGTGAATTTTGTACTGATCTTTGTGTACTGAGCCTAGGCGAATGCATGTGCTGCTCTATTGGTTTCATACTTCCTTTTTAATGCTTGATGTTCTTGAATATCCTTTTGGTATTGCTCACATGCCTAATTGTGCATGGTGATGTCTAATTTGCGTTGGAGTTGTAATTATGCATGGGCTTGGCCTGGACTGTCATTGCACTAGCCCAACTTAGAGAGTAGGGTGGTAGCACAATCTTGTATCAGGGGAGTGGAGATCGATGCCACCGGGATAAATGTTGGGGTGTCCACTCTAAGGACCCAAGTGAAGGCACAAGAATTAATTCTCAAAGTTGGTAGGAATAGATTATTTTCTGGTACTGGTGTTGCACCCCCGAGTTGTCAACGAAGATGGTTGACTTTGCACATAGCCTCATAATGCACTTCTTGCTGCAACAATAATTTTCATTTTAATGCATCTATAAATGTGGTGACGCCAAATTTCATTTGGATAGATCTTGATTGTGTGGAGGGAATGGTACTGCAGACGGAAGGGATGGTCTACTGTCGGTTGGTTCCAATCGAGGTGAATTGGACTTTCGGTTGCACAGGTTGGGGGGTCCCGAGAGAACTTGTTGGCCGCATCAGTATTGAAACCCTTGCCTTGGGAGATCGAGTGCTATGTCTGCTGTCACGTGGATTCAAATTTTTTGTGGTCCTGATTGTGCTTAGTGCGTGTCTCTGGAGTAGTAGTGTCCTCAGCTGGAAGTGGTTGGAGATGCGTGGGCCAGTCGACCACACCTTGTTGGATGTCTTCTTCGGTAATGTAGAATAGAAGGAGTACCATTGTAGTGCCTAGATCATCACTAGGATAGATGAAGATGTTATGGAAAGTACATTCAAATAAAAGGTAACCATCATACCTGTCCATGAGTGAGCACGAGATGTGTTCTTGTGAAGTGGCGGCTTGAACAACTTGTTCGTACCAATTCTGAAACAACTCTTCGTTGGATTTTTTTGTGCGAGGATCCTTTCTCTCATGCAATCGCAGGAAATAGGAGGCCTCAAAGGCATGTCGATTTCTAGTAAGTTGGTCAAAGCCCTAGGGGGGCCACCAAAGCACCATGGCGAGAAATAGTAGAATCCAATTGTATTGAAACTCTTTCCTGACATTTTTGGCATCTAAGCAATCATCAATGAATTCATTCAGCACATATTGATCCCAGACCATATGAACCAAGACGAAACATTGTTTAGCTGCAATGACGACCTTGAATGGGCACCCCTCCTTGGTACGATTTCATAGGATTTTGTAGGCTATCAACTGCGTAGCAAAGTGAACAAACTAGGCATTGATTTCTGAAATGAGTACCCCATGCCTACCACGACGAGCACTGTATGTATCGTATATTTCTTGTTGGGAAGAATATTTAGCGGCTAAGGATTTCTCTGTCTCATCACCCTGCATGGTTATGCCTCTAATGTGACAGATTACGGCTTCATCGACCAGATACTTCCCCCGCAGCCACAAGTACCCACCGTGTAGTCGGGTGAGTAACATGCATACGCAGGGGGTGATGACCCTACTATGCCCAAAGTGAGGGAAGTCATTTAGAGGGAAAATTCATGCTTATTTGACAGGTTGGTCACACTCTTGTGTGAATACTAATGGCTTATCATTTGTGTTGTGAATGATCCAGGAACAATGGTGGAATGCTATAATGTATCCCAAAAATTGCTAAAATAAAAAATATTTTGTTGAAGGGGAGAAACTAAAGTCTACTTGACAAAGACAACTTAGACCCAACTAATGTCTTTCAATCAAATCCTTTTCCGACACATTACTCTGATTTGAATTATAAAATGTTAATCCAAACTATCTATAAGAGGAATGACACTCTACCCATAAAACATATCGTTCTTGATCTATTTTATAGTGCATAAAAGTTCCTCCATTCATTATTTATTTCTAGATTAGGAGGAGAAGAACCCTATCAAACTTGTATTGTTTTTATGCTAGGAGGGATAAATCCTAACCACAACGATATATTATCAAGTATTTTATGTTATTCTTGTTTGTACATAAGGGTTCTCCCCAATAATTTGTATTTAGACTTGAGACAAAGAGGAAAACTTAAACAAGGTCCTAAAAGACTCCATGGTATAATTGCGTTAGAATTATATCATGCATACGATAACCTGTTTTTTAATAAAACTATGTTACAACAACCAAGAATATGATAATCCCACTATTCAACTACGTTACGAACTCCACATATGTCAAGGTAAGGTGGCTCTTTAATGCATAGGGTGGAGGACAACTAAAACCTATGCTAGGAGCCGACAATTGTCGTTGTTGCATTTAAGGTGTAGGAATACGTGTCATACCTTATTTACTTACCTTGTACCTGCGAGCTCTAACACCTTAGACCACTAACCACTGCCAACCCTCCATTTCTCATATTTCACATGGTAACTGATAACGTATTCTGTCATTTCTCCCACCACGAGCGATGGGATCAAGGCACCATTACACTCACTGCATTTCGTTCCTTGCCTTGTTTCACTAGGCTTCCCTCCACAGTGCTATTCTTCATGACCTGAATACTCTGTATGGTTCGACCCTCATGTAGTTAGGTGCACCAGTGTTCTTGTAGGACAAATCGACATGGTTTTGTATGACCAGGTAAGATCTGTGTGTGTTAAATACAATTGTTTTTTGAAGAGTTTTCTGGTACTGTGCTTTGTTTCTCTTTTAGCATTTAAATAGTACTTTCGAAGCTTTCTGATTTCCTTTCGAAGTTCGAGAGCCCATGGATAAAACTTATACTGTAAGTAACAATAGCATTCGATTGTACAATTACCCATTTTAAGTTCTTACCACACCTGGCTTAGGTCTGGACATATGCAATACGATTATGTGAAGTTCTATAAGTAATTATTTTCCTTCTTGAATATTGGCATAAATGGTTTTCCTTTTTAACTATGGTGAAAATCAGTCCAAAACCCTTTGATAGCTAGTCTCCCAGACTGTCTGTCAAAATATTTATCTGAGTTCTATTTTTATTTCTCTTGTTCTGAACTGTGACCCTCAGTGTTGTCTGTATCCTTATTCCTATGTAAAAACACAAACGTTGCGTGTAGTTACCCTATGGTAAGACTCTGTCGGTTCTGTGAGAAACATCGATGGTCTAACTCCCTTAACACATGTTCGCTGTCCTCTGTAATTATTTAAGATATATCTTGGTTCCATTCGTTAGGGGACTTGTCTGCTCCACAAGGAAGCATTGATAGTTTTATTCTCTTAATTTCTAGCTCTATCTCTGAACCATGCATACTGTATTATTTAAAATCCCTCGCATAACATTTTTTTTTGTTATAGATGGAAATTCATATCGAATAACATTTATGCTACTTTAATGGGTCTTCTCATTATTTCTTTGAATGAACACTATAACCCGCATTCATTCGAAATATCCTCTTGTTGTATGCACAATGATTGGGTTTTGCAAGGGTTTGCATGTTTTTGCACTGTCATGCTTTAACAAAAAAATAAGTTTTTTTTTCAGGAATAATTCATGCACATAGGTTGTAGTATTTTATGTCTCTGTAAATACTCTCGGCAATTAGACACTTTAAAAAAAATACTTACTGTAATCACTTCTCTCTATAATAAATACTTACTGTAATTACTTCTCTCTGTAAGAAATACTTATTGTAATTACTTCTCTGTAAATACTCATTGCAAGTGATTCTCTGTAATTGCTTCTCAGTTATTATTCTCTGTAGAAATACTTACCGTGAGTGCTCCTCTGTAATTGTTCTCTGTAATTATTCTTGACAATTAGCCTCTGTAATTTATCCATTTTGATATGATGTGGTAAAAAATTCCTTTTTTAATTGTAATGGTTAAACTTCGCAGTAACCTCTGTGTATTTTAAAGAATTCAATGAAACATGTAATA
Source organism: Picea engelmannii (assembly GCA_009831015.1). Classification (NCBI taxonomy): domain Eukaryota; kingdom Viridiplantae; phylum Streptophyta; class Pinopsida; order Pinales; family Pinaceae; genus Picea; species Picea engelmannii. The sequence goes on from ML778708.1 coordinate 224,663, forward strand.
GATTTATATATAAAAATATAGATCTCTGCTATGAAATCTTATTTTGAATTCACAGTTGATTTCTTATGGATATGAGGTTAATGATGGATCCCTTTTCTTGCGAGGGAATCCATCAGATTGCTATGACCCTGCTCCTCCTCCCGAGTCACAGATCTCTCACTTCGCGTGTGTATAAGAAGATGACCGGATTTCCATCCAGCCCCAAGATAAGTTTACAACTTCTTCTTATTTTATTTATCGTGTTCCTTTAATTAATTGAGGTATAGTATTAATAATTTGGTTTTTCCCTTTTGCAGGTTGAAATCATAAGTTCGACTTCGCGAAGGGAGGCGCTCTGTATTCAAAAGGTACTCGGGTTCCATGGCTTCTTATTGAGATTCACTTCCCCCAGTCAATGAGATATTTGCGCTCGCTCACTTCTGTTATATACAATTGATGTAGATTCTTTAAATTCTGTTTAAACTAGCTACATAATTCTTGGGTATATAAAACCCCGAATGTATTAATATTTTTCTTTGTCAACGACCTATTGACTGTATAATTGCACTTTATCATAACACTCTGAGATTTACTGTAACATATAAATCTCTTCGTTAATATATATATATATATATATATATATATATATATTTATGGGACTTTTAATTCTTCTCTATTTATGCTCAGTCATGATCGCATGAGCTTCTTCTTCACACTACTAGTTCGAAATATATATGAATAAGTAAAACTACACAGTTTACTTCTTTTGCTTCGATATGATTTGATTTGCTCTGGTTCCACTTGGGACTCACCTTTTGGTTCCACCTGGACCATGTTCCAATCAATGATGTGAGTAGGATCATGAATATATCTTCTTAATAATGAAACATGAAAAACATTATGAACTTTTAAATTTGCAGGAAGTGCCAATTGATACGCCACTGGTCTGATTCGAGTTAAGATCTCGAAAGGACCACAAAATCTTGGTGCCAACTTGGAATAACTTCCTAGTTTTAGGGAGCTTCTCCTCACTTTGAATATGAGATATACATGATATTCAATTTTGAATTCCTGATGTCTCCTTTTTAGATCTGCATAGCTTTTCTATCGATCTTGTGCCTCTTTCAAGTTCTGTTGTACCCTTTTAACCAACCTTTCCATTTCTTAGAGCATTTCTGGTCCAACCATAATCCTTTCAATCAGATTATCCCAACTGATCGGGGTTGTACATTTCCTTCCATATAACACTTCAAAGCGACTCATCTTAGCTGATACTTGATACCCATTATTATATGCGAATTCAACTAAATGTAGATATTCTTCCCACTTAGCTGGTTTTGTCCTTACATACATTCGTAACATGCCTTCGATAATTTGATTTGTTCATTCTATTTGCCCATCCATTTTTGGATGGTAACTTATGCTGAAATTAAAATTAGTACCCAAACTTGCAGACAATTCTTTCCAAAAATTGGATGTAAATTTGACATCTCTATCTGAATTCACCATCTTAGGAATCCCATGCAACCTAAATATTTCTTTCATAAAAATTTCAGCAATATTAATCGCTTTGCAAGTAGATTTCACAGGGAGAAAATGTGCAGATTTACATAGCTTATCAATCACTACCATAATTGAGTCGTTTTGTCTTTGAGTCTTAGGAAAACATGTGATGAAGTCCATTGAAATAATTTCCCACTTCCATTCAGGTATAGGCAGAGGTTGTAACAAACATGTCGGATGTTGATGCTCAACCTTTACCTGTTGACAATCTAAACATTTAGACAAGTATTCAGCTGTTTCATTTTTCATGTTAGGCCAATAAAACTGTTTTCTTAAGGCTGTTATCATTTGCTGGTATCTTGGATGACCGAAATATGTTTTTTTGTGCAACTCATCAAGAATTATCATCTTCAATTGAATAGAGTTAGGTACATATAACCCGTCTTTGAACCTTAAGAGCCCATTTTTATCTATACTGAGATCTGTACTGTGCATATTTTCTTCATTTCTTTGCAATTGTTTTGTTGTTTTGATGTATTTTTCATCATTTATGCTTGCAGATTTTATCCTATCCTCAATATAATTTTCAACTTTGCTGATAATTACTTCATATAGCTCATTAGTCTTTCGACTTAGTGCATCTACAACCTTATTTTCTTTTCCCTTGATGTGTCGTACTTCAAAGTCAAACTCACTTAAGAAGGCCAACCATCTTTTCTGTCTTGCATTGAGATCCTGTTGGCTAAACAAGTGTTTCACACCACTGTTATCTATTAGTAATAGAAATTTTCTTCCCATTAAATAATGCCTCCACATTTTCAAAGCATGAATTACAGCTGCTAACTCTAGATCGTGAGTTACATAGTTTCGTTCATGTTCTTTTAATTTGCGTGATTCGTAACAAATGACGTGTCCATCTTGTGTTAGCACTCCTCCTAATCCTTCTTTACTTGCATCCACACAAACTATAAATTCTTTATATGGGTCTGCCACCTTAACGATTGGCGCTATAGTTAACAGTCCTTCTAATTTATCAAAATTGTCTTGGCATTTTTTAGACCAATTAAATTTCATTCCCTTTTTTTGTAGTGATGTAATCGGATAGGAAATTTTGGAAAACCCTTCGATAAACCTCTGTTAATAGCCGATAATACACTTGAATGACATTATGTCTACTATGTCTGTAGGAATAGGCCATTCCATAATGGCTCTAATCGTTTTAGGGTCTACTGCAATGCCGTCTTCTGATATTAAATGCCCTAAGTATTGTATCTTCCTTCGGTAGAAATCACATTTATCAAACTTAACATACAACTTATGTTCTCTTAGAGTATGTAATACTATTTTCAAATGTTGTTCATGTTCTTCTTCAGTTTTTGAATAGATTAGTATATCATCGATAAAAATCAGCACAAAATTATCCAAATACTCGTTGAATATACTATTCATGGAACACACAAAAGTTGCTGGTGCATCAGTTAATCCAAACAGAATCAGTACAAATTCATAATGTACATAATGTGTTATGAATGTTTTTTTTTTTACGTCTTCGTCCTTTATCCTGACTTGGTGATAACCAGATCTCAAGTCTATCTTAGAGAATATTTTTTCTCCTCTAACCCGGTTAAAGAGATCGTTGATTCTAGGTAAATGGTACTTATTTTTAATCGTCATTTTATTTAGTTGATGATAATCAATACATAATCTTAGCGTTCCATCTTTATTTTTAACAAACAAAACTGGTGGTCCCCAAGGTGAAACACTTGGTCTGATGTATTCTTTATCTAACAGTTCCTGTAACTGAATTTTCAGTTCTGTTAATTCCGTAACACTCATTATATAAGGTGCCTTTGATATTGGGGCAGATCCAGGTAGTATATCGATAGAGAAATCTCTCTCTCCTTGGAGGTAGTTCTGGTATCTCTTCTACGAATACGTCTTTAAACCCCTTAAGGACTGCAAAGTCTTCCAAACTTGTTTTTTTTTTTTTTCCAATAGGTTAGTTACTTGAATACCATATACTTTGCAGCCCTTATTATTACATTTCTTGAATTGCATTGATGATATTCGTCTAACATAAACTGGTTTTCTGATTCCTTGTATTGTTCTTGTTGTATTATTTTCATCCTTGTATACAAAATACTTTTCATAATAGTTCAATATCACTTTATGCCTTTCTAACCAGTCCACGCTGATAATTATGTCATACGACCCTAAAGTTAATACGTTCAGATTTAAATTTGTATTCTAATCACTTATACTGAGTTCACAATCATAAACAAATTCTATTACCTTTATTTTTGTTCATGTTGCTAGCTGTATTAACCAGGATTTAGCATGTTTTGCGTTCTTTAACTTGTTCGATTCTACCAAGGTTGGAGCAATATAACTTAGACTATCTCTTGGGTCAATTAGTATAAAGACATTGTTGTTATAAATTTTACCTTCAATTTCCACAATAGTGGATTGATGATCTGCTTGCCTGCCATCCAAAGCTGCATTGATCTTATGCATGCTTTTGCCAATATATCCAACTATTGAAGCCTCTTGAAGGTTGTGGACTAAAGTCCTTACTAATGGGTTTAAGAATGGGAAATTTCTTCGTAGGTGCGGTTCTCCACACTCCCAACATTTCAATGGTTCTCTGGGACTGCCCCCTACCTTATTGAATCCCAAATTGTCTGGTTTATTCCCCCCTTGAGTATACTGTGTGTTAGAGGGATAGTCCCTCCTTTGGAATCCTTTAGTCATGTTTCAGAAAGGGGTCGATTGAAAACCTTTCTTGCACTGATTCAATTTATCATGCTTCTTATCTTTCCAAGTCCTAGGAGTTTCTTATCTCTGTTTATACTATTCATAACACATTCGAGACTTCCTAAATACCTCATTTAAAGATTTAGGATTATCAAATTCAATTATGTCTTTATAAGACTGTGGTAGACAACTCAATAACCTTTGAATTTTTACTTTATATTCTTTGATATAGTGCACAAACCTCAATAGATTTAGAAATTTATTAATCGGATCCTCCATAGCCATTTTTCCTAGTCGCAATTCGTAAAATTATTTATGATTTCTTTCATAATCACTTTCTGATAGGCATTGTTTCTTGAAAAACTTTTTGAATTCTGACCATTCCATCCATTTTTCTTTCAGTCCTTTCACTAGCTTGAAATATTTCCATTAGATACTAGATTTTCCTTTTAAGTTATAAATGGCCATTCTAACCTTCATATTACTAGAGTAATTATAAATCTAAAAGTATTTCTTTATGTCTAACAGCCAAGCTTCGGCTTCCTCACCAGTCTTTGATTCCCCATCAAAGGTGGAGGGTTTTATCTTTTTGAATTCACCTTCTAGGTGATCCAATTGTTTTCTCTTCTTTCCTGTAGATGCCTTGTTTTCTATCATGTGTGTGTCCTCAGAAGAGTTGTCTTCTTCTGTTTCATGACTATGATTCTTTGAGGAATTTATACGAACCTCCTCTTCCATCTCATTATTTCTTGGACTCTTCTTTGTTGCTATGCTACGTAACAACATTTCATTTATTTCCAGCTGATCTTCTTCATCTTTCTTTAAATTTTCATTATCCGCTTTAAACACTTGTAATTCCACAATAAGATTCCTCATCGTTTCCAATACTTGGGTGACTGAACTTCCCTCACTGTTATTTTCTAGGTATCTAGGGATCTCTTGATTGTGGTTCCCCTCAGGTCTGTCTCCTTCTCCATTCTACACTGACATTTACCCAAAAGACAATATATATGTATCTTAACTATGGACTGAAAAATGAAAGTCCATAGTTAAGATACATATCTGAACAATCGATGCTGGGAAAACAAATGGAACAACCACGTTCCTCCCAACCGTAGAAACATGATAGCCATGATCACTTGTCCCGATCACCCCCTAGCCTGACCATGAATCCATAAGGGAAAACTGAGTATCACTCCTTAGCCATTGTCACCTTGAACAGTTCAGAAAATTGTTTTCCTAACACCTTATGTGCTCATAACAACAAAACAATTCTTTTCCCCAACATACTAAGCAACTTCCTGCCTCCCACATATGTTGTATTTATCTCATGCCTAGGACTTTCCATTCCTTTCACTCCTTGGGAAATTTGTAGCTTTACAAATCCCCGATTTTTAGGGGCTGCTAGTGACATAAATCAACTTCTCATGACACTTGTAAAAATCATCTCCGAGTTAACTCAAACTTGTTCCCCACTCATGGAGTCATAGTCAGCTATTTTTAACCTGGTTGTTCCATTTGTCTTACAACATTAAATTTATTAAAAAGTTTGTCTCATACATATGTCCATCAAAAGAGGACAGTTGGCAAGCCAAACCTTTGTCCAACAATCATTAAAATAATAATTACATACTTCCACAAATCTAAATTCGAATTTACATAAATGGAAATTTATTATTTTGAACAAAAACTTGAAATAATTTATTTTTTGAAACATTTCAGGATATCGCATCCTCTCCTCCTTAAGTATAACACTATCCTCAGTGTTCAAATATTCTCTTGGAACATTATTGGATAAGATTTCCTCATTTCTTCTTCCAATTCCCAAGTAGCCTCCTCAAGACTAAAGTGTTTCCATTGCACTTTTACCTGGGCGATGGATCTGTTCCGAAGTACTGTTTCTTTCCTATCCAGAATGCATAGAGGTTCCGGTTGGAACCCGACTTCTAGTTCTACCTACACCATGTTCCAATAAATGATGTGAGTAGGATCATGAATATATCTTTTTAATAATGAAACATGAAAAACATTTTGAACTTTTAAATTTGTAGGAAGTGCCCGTTGATACGTCACTGGTCCGATTCGAGTTAAGATATCGAAAGGACCACAAAATTTTGGTGCCAACTTGGAATGACTTCCTAGTTTTATGGAACTTCTCCTCGCTTTGACTTTGAGATATACACACTCTTAAATTTTGAATTCCAGATGTCTCGTTTTTAGATCTGCATAACTTTTCTGTCTATCTTGTGCCTCTTTCAGGTTCCGCTGTACCCTTTTTACCATCCTTTCCAGTTCTTGGAGAATTTCTCGTCCAACCATAATCCTGTCAACCAGATTATCCCAACTGATCGAGGTTGTACATTTCCTTTCGTATAACACTTCGAAGGGACTCATCTTAGTTGATGCTTGATACCCTTTATTGTATGCGAATTCAACTAAATGTAGATATTCTTCCCACTTAGCTAGTTTTGTCCTTACATACATTTGTAACATGTCTTTGATAATTTGATTTGTTTGTTCTGTTTTCCCATCCGTTTGTGGATGGTAACTTGTGTTGAAATTCAAATTAGTACCCAAACCTGCAAACAATTCTTTCAAAAAATTGGATGTAAATTTGACATTTCTATCTGAAATCACCATCTTAGGAATCCTATGCAACTGAAATATTTATTTCATAAAAAATTCAGCGATATTAATCGCTTTGTAAGTAGATTTCACAGGTATAAAATGTGCAGATTTACTTAGCTTATCAATCACTACCATAATTGAGTCATTTTGTCTTTGAGTCTTAGGCAAAACTGTGATGAAGTCCATTGAAATAATTTCCCACTTCCATTCGGGTATAGGCAGAGGTTGTAACAAACCTATCGGATGTTGATGCTCAACCTTTACCTGTTGACAATCTAAACATTTAGACAAGTATTCAACTATTTCATTTTTCATGTTAGGCCAATAAAACTGTTTTCTTAAGGCTGTTATCATTTTCTGGTATCCTGGATAACAAAAATATGGATTTTTGTGCAGCTCATCAAGAATTATCATCTTCAATTCAATAGAGTTAGGTACATATAACCTCTCTTTGAACCTTAACAATCCATTTTTATCTATATTGAGTTTTTTTTTTTTTTTTGACAAAAATGGGTAATGGATTTTTAATTATAGAAAGCAATGGCGTAGCCACTGGTGCAGTTACAAAAGGGTTGAGCCATGCTCTACTTAACGGTTACAAGGCCTGGAGGATATACTTTACTACCAGGTGAAGGAAATTTTAAAATCTAACAAAACATTAACTGCAGAGGCTTCTATACAAAACACCTTCTTCACTGTGTTAATAGCCAATCTCCATTCCCTGCTTCTGAGCTATTGGTCAAATTAATTTGGATCTCCCTTCTTGGAATGGTCCCGCTCCTCCTTCCATTCTTTGTTCAACTGTTCCATTTTTTCTTCCAAGCTGCTGATTCTATTTTCGAACTCTTGTTTAGGATCTTTGAGTTCTTTTCGTAGCTTTCCCAGCTCCTCTATTCGCCCACAATTGGTTGAGGTGATATCAACTTCGAGCATTTCCAAGCGCCTTCATGCATCGATGTCTAAGTTCTGAAGAAAATCTAATTGATGATACAACATTTGCTTGAGATGTTGCAGGTTGTCTTCCAACGAATTCAACCTTTCTTCAGTCGTGGGTTTTCTACCTGAATTGGACACCATCGACTTTGCTTTCCTTGCTTCTCCTAGACTGCCACAGCTGTGAATGCGTTTCTTGTCTTTGATCACTCTGCCTCTGCATGACTGTCTCACTTGCTCTCGTATGCACTCTGGCTGAGGAGGCCCTTCCCTAATTCCCTTGCAAGCTCTTCCAGATTTTCCTCCCCTAACCGACTCATGTGATCTGAGAAGCATGGGTGTCATGCTGGAGTGATGGCTTTCCTTGGAATTTCAATGACCAAATGATGATTAAGTCCATTCATTCTGACATTTTCTTTGTCTTTGAGTGCCTTGGGTTTGCTCCTGTACCTTCTATCATGTGAATTTTTGCCTTTCCATCTCACACCCCTTTCAACTTCCGATCTCATTTCCCAGGCCTCATGGTAGATCCATTCTAGTCGTGGTTCCATTAATTTGTAAGGTTCCAATGTGTGAGAGGGATCCTTTGTTGGCCTCTATGTCTGCTAACATGTTCAGATTCCAGAGGACATGGTAAAGCTTGTAAGTTCGGATATTTCTAAGGAGGAGCCTAATTTTCTCCAGAATGTGGTGGAGTTTTTCATTTTTAACTCTATTACGAAGGATTAAGGCTTGGATTATTAACTGGGAGTCCCCTATTATTACCATATCTTGGACGTTGTGATTAATTGCTTGGTTTAGCCCTTGCAAGAGGGCCAGTGCTTCTGCTCTATTGTTAGTTTCTATTCCAAGTCCCCAAGCAAATATGAGATCCGGGTGTCCTAAGGGGATGACCAGGACCCCTCCTCCTCCTGCCCGATTTGGATTTCCTTTGGAGGCCCCGTCAAAGAACAAGATATGCTTGTTTTCCTTTCTCTGCCATTCTTCGAAATCCTACTCCTCCTTCTGAATTTCCCAGGTTTTCTGGTGTGAGTTGTTACCTGTTTGCTGTTGCTGATCTTGGAGTTTAAAATATTCAATCCATTGTTCCTCTTCCGGATCTAGGGGCCTTGATTTTTTTACTTCACATAAGTATGGAGCGCTCTCCCCAAATAAGTCCTTTATCTTAGTTGCAACTTGAGCTGGGCTGCTTTTGGTCTCCCTAAATAACCTGTTATTTTGTTCGAGCCAAATCTTCCAGAGAATGAATTTTGGGAGAGTTCTCCAAAGGGTGGAGATTTGGCCCTTTTTTTCTATCTGGAAGGGGCAAAGGGAGTTCCAGTTTTGGAGCAGGATGTTGGTGTCCTGAGGTAAAGCGAAAGTGTTAGGGTGCAGTCCCAGGGCCAATTGCCAGACTTCCTTAGAGTAAGCACAACTTAGGAGCAGATGGTCTGTGGTTTCCTCTTCTTGAAGACAGAGAGGGAATTTGTGAGGGCCTTCCCATCCTCTTCTTCTTAAGGATACCTCTATGTGCCATGGTCCAAACAAACATATCTATCTTTGGGATGGATTTGGAGGCCCATATTTCTCTCCAAATTGCTGGGTCTGGGGGGACGTTAGGGACAACTACTGTGTGTTTATACCCAATTGCGGTAGTGTAAATTCTAGAGAATGTTCCCCACCCTCTCTTGTATTTTTTTCTTTCTTTTAGGAGGGATTTCCCTTGTAGGCATAACATCAGAGTGTTCCATTCCTCTTCTAAGTCTCATGGTATGTTAGCTATTTCCCACCTTAACCAAGATTTGTGTTCATCATTTCCCCAAGATGAAATGTCCCACAGACTATTTAGGTTCGAAGTTCTCATCCACTCCTTGAGCCTGTCAAGATCCTGTCGCGAGCCTAGAGGAGGATCTCCCATGATTGAGTCTTTCCAAACATCAATTTCTTTTCCATTTCCTGGTATCCAAGTGAGGTGAGGGATAAAGTGTTTCAAAGCTTTCTGGCACAGAGAGAAGACTGGGGATCCTTTCTCCACCAAAGTTGGCCGATGTAGGAATTTTTTCCTTGGGCCTCGTTTCGTGATTTACCTGGGGGGGATGTGTGGGCTCCTTGAAGAGCCTTAGAGTGCTTTCTTGTATGTTTGACATTGATCAGCTGTCTGATTATTGGTTGTGATCCATTCAGGACGTCTTTGTATGTTTCCTTGTTTCTTTCTTCTTTCTTGGATTTTCTTCCTTTGCCTGTTTTCTGTGGGGTGACCAAGGTGTCACTTGCGCCTTCATATTCACTTTCTGAGGAGACCTCTCCTTCCTCTATGTCCGGATCTGCTTCCTTTTCTGCTGGAGTATTGCCTTGTTCTTCTTCTATTTCTAGGGCAGGTATTCCTCTGGTTTCTAAGATTGATTTCGTTTGTGCTTCTTCGGCCGATGGAGCTTCCTGTGGTACTTCTACCGTTTCCCTTGCCTGACCCTGATCCAGTAGTCTAAAACTATTCTCTGTCATTGCTTCTGGTTGATTTCCTTGTTCCTTGGGTTGTGGGGGGATTGTCTTATCAGTCCTTGGACCTTTTTCTCTAGCTGTAGTTTTCCCTTTTCTTGGATGTTGCCAACCTTCTCCATTTTCTTTCTCTTTGCTTGGGTATTTGGGGCAGTTTCTTTGGAAATGGACATATTCGTGGCATCCCCTGCATTTGAAAGGTAATTGTTCATAGTCAAGATTTTGGTAATGCTGCCAATCTCCAACCTTTAATTTGATTTCCTTTGGAAGGCCCACCTCTAGGTCCACTTCCACACAGATGCACGCACAGGAGTATTGATCTTTAGGATCTTCTCTGTCAATATAATGAACAAGCCCATTTCTGATTGCTTGGAGTGAGGAGGGGTTCCGACAGTGGATCGGGAGATTTGGGAGCTTGACCTAGACATGGACATCCTTGGGTACTTCTACCGCAGGATAAAATCTTAGAGTCCAGCGATTCAAATAAAGCCCTTGAGAGCCCATGAAGTATGGGCCATTCCTGAAGATACGATCTCTGTCTTCTTGGGAGATGAATTCGAAGATGAAGAATCCTCTTCCCACCGCATAGCAGGTTACACTGCTCTTGATCAACGGTCGTCAGTTTCTTTGGATCCAGTTATTTGTGGTTCGGGCTGACGACTAAAGCCCCATGAATTGTTCGACTAGTCCACGATCTGACAGAGAGATCGCTACTCACATAGGATGATCCGGGGGTAGATCTATTTTCGGGATCGAGATGAGCTTCATGACGAAGTTGGGGGGTTCAACAGGGGGAAGCTTCTTGCCTTGGGTGGCAAGGAGCTTGCGGAAGGAAGTTGCAGTTGAAGGAGGGGGCAACAGCTCCCCTCCTTTGGGGGCTACCATAGTAGCAACTGAGAAGCTTCAGAATCGAAACCCTAGGCAGTTCTAAGCGCACGGTTTTCCGGGATGGTCCTGAATATTTTTCAATGGACTTCCAATTGTTATTTCATTTATATTGAGATTTTTACTATGAAGATTTTCTTCATTTCTTTGCAATTGTTCTTCTATTTTGATGTATTTTTCATCATTTCTTCTTGCAGATTTTATCCTATCCTCAATATCATTTTCAACTTTGCTGATAATTACTTCATATAGCTCATTAGTCCTTCAACTTAGTGCATTTTCAACCTTATTTTCTTTTCCCTTGATGTGTCATACTTCAAAGTCGAACTCACTTAAGAAGGCCAACCATCTCACTTGTCTTGCATTGAGATCATGTTGGTTGAACAAGTGTTTCACACCATTGTTATCTGCCAGTAATAGAAATTTTCTTCCCATTAAGTAATGCCGCCACATTTTCGAAGCATGAATTACAACTTCTAACTCTAGATCGTGAGTTACGTAGTTTCATTCATGCTCTTTTAATTTGTGTGATTCGTAACAAATGACGTGTCCATCCCATGTTAGCACAAATCCCATTCCTTCTTTACTTGCATTCACACAAACTGTAAAGTCTTTATCTGGGTCTACCACTTTAAGGACTGGTGTTGTAGTTAACAATCCCTTCAATTTATCAAAACTGTCTTGGAATTTTTGAGACCAATTAAATTTTATTCCCTTTTTCTGTAGTGATGTAATCGGATAGGCAATTTTGGAAAACCATTCTATAAACCGCCGCCATCTTCTTATTCATTCAAATGCATCTTATTCCGACAGTCCCATCAACTTATGAATTTTTGGATGTTGCGTGAGACACTACTGTCGACATTTATGATCCAGAAAGCCTACCAATCCTTTGTGCATTAAATGGTGTATGATGACCAATTTTACCACCAAGCATGTATAACCACTAGGAATGCCATAATAGTTAGTACCGAGGGCCTTGTTAATGATATTTTGTTCAAGTATTGTATAACAGACACATAACTATCTTACTTTGTGAGAAGACTAGGGCCACGGGGCCCAACGTGTGACAATGACATCTCTGTACATGTGCACATGTGATCCTTCAGGGGTGCCACACATGTTTTATGCACTCCCCCAACATGGGTGTCCATTGGTCACTTAAGCACAACGACCCCTAGTAGGCTGTACTGCCTCTTCACCCGTATCCATACTTCTTGTTTTATCCACTGAGTGTTCCTGACTGTGTCGTTCTTATGGGCATCATCTGTTGACTGAATGCGGTTAGTTGTGATAGGACAAGCTAATGGTCTCCCTTTTTCCACATAGAATGTAGAGGAATGAAATTATTGTGTTGTGGAAATCCCAAGCCTTGAGAGAGAAATATTCTTTCGAATCCTCTTGCGTAAGCTCTGCAAGTCTTTGTCGCACGGCCTATGCCAATGCATGGCTATCCATTCCATTCACAAACACACATGTAGTGACAAATGTCCATATCTGATATGAACCTTTCCCACATAGAGACTTCGACAACTGGCCATTCATGATAGGGTTCCTAATGCACAACTCACCATCGTGCGAGAATTACCATAAGAACTATCTCAAGCATGCAATCCTTGTGATGTTCGAGAATACACTGTATCCATGCAATAAATGTATCCACCGGTTCTAAGCCATCGTATTGATAGGCTCCAAATTCTTCCTCATGCTCCTCTGTAGAAATATGTGTGCACCTCCTTATGGAGACCTTATACAACTTGTTTTTCCACCTGTCCATGGTATCCTCAGAATCCATGTCATAAGACTTGAAACTTCTCCAACTCAATTCTCCATCTGCGGTGGGATTGATGTAGTCCTCCTAGCGCCCCGTGATCTTATAGATATTTTCAATGATTGATCTCAACACATCCTCATCTATTGTCTCATTGTATTAATCTGCTTCATATGGATCCAGTGGTGGGACCAAGCACAATGTATCTATCTCAAATGACATATGCCTTTTCTTTAAATTCAATATTGCATTATTGTCAAAGAATCATTCAATGCTAAGTAGTGCATGATATGGATCAGATTCATCCATAATTTCTATTACCTCAAAATAATCCTTTGTTTTTACTCCTTCTATATTCAATTCCACTTGCTCCAGTCCGCCTATTGGGTAGATATTGGGTTGATTTGCTAACTGTAGCTGGATGGATAACCAGATCAATTTTTGTTTCCCCAAAACCTCCCAATATTTATTTGGAAAAATATTCATGTTTGAACCCAGATCCAACATGACTCCCTCCATTTCATAGTCACCAAGTTCCGTTGTCATCTCAAAATATTGGCTAATGTGCTTTTTCTTGCTGTCAGGACATACATCTCTTTTGGGTAGAGGAGTTGATATGGTTGCCTCCACTCCTTGTTCCCTCATGCAAGTAGCTAACATCTGAGTCAACTTACTTGCAACCACTGGATCATTCAATAATTGCAAACAACAACGCAAGAAATAACTTACTTGGTCTTCAGATTCTTCCTTGCAATCCAAGTCCTACAAGGCTTTTGCGCATTACAATTCCATTGAGCGTTGTTATTTATGTTCTTTATTCTTAGTGCACCACAAATCATTCTATTTGCAAGATTCTTCTAATTATTGTTGCGTCATGCGCTATATTTCCTCATGCACACGAGCTTCCTCCAAAGATTGTTGCGCCGTGTGCTGTAATTCTTCATGGGTACGAGCATCTTCCAACGACCTTTGCGTTTCACATTGTACTTATTCATGGATCTAATCTTCCGCCAATGAAATTTACGTCACCCTCTACACTTCTTCTAGGATCTGAGCCTCCTCAAGTAACCTTCGAGTCACGTGTTTTTTCTTCTTCCAGTGCTCTCTGCGAATCACGCATGAAGTGTTTATGCTGGGCAATATCAAAATGGGGGGGGGGGGAGGATATGTTTCCTTCCTATCTTCCTCTCCAACTTCTAAACCAAGCCTTCACCATGATCAAAGTCTGCTCCTGTCTTCGCTCCTAGGGTTACTACCCGAACATCAACTTCCTCATTCTTTTTCTTATTCTTGCAAGGCTCCACATGCACCATGTTGATTTTGGCCTTCTTGTCTTCCCACTTTTTCAACAAGTCAGGATAGTATTTGGTGGCATGCTTGGGACTATAGAAATATGATAAAATTACGTGTGGTTTGGTACAAAACCTTGATAAATGGCCAATTTCTCCACAATTGAAACAAGTGGGGGGTCTACCTCCCGCTCCGCCATATCCACAACCACGACCATGCCCATATCCACCTCAAGGACCACCTTGGTATCTGCCTCATTCAACACCATCATGCTCACCACCCTTCTACTCTTATTGTAACCATAATGCATAATGGGTATTATCTGCATCAACAGGAGTGAGCTACAATTATTGACATCATGCCCCATGGATTTACAAAACTCATAAAATGGACTATGGGTCGTCATTTGGTACTTCCGCAAAGTTGGGCGGTGGGGTGGTGCATGGCACCATTATCTACATATCTCACACCATTATGTCTATATAGATGGGAATGGACTTGGCGTGCCTATTGCCACATAATTTGGAAGTACATGGAGTTCATATTTGCAATTCCCTTTTGAGCGATGAGTGGTACACCATGCCTTCTTGCGCATAACCTTTGTCTTGGCAATATCCTGCAACTACATCGTCAGGTTGTCCAGTTGCGATTGCACTTGTGACACAACTGCCGACGTCTCCACCCCTCTCGATGTATCTTCTAGGTGCATTGCAATCTCTTCCACCTCTGCTTGAGTTGTCACCTTCTTCTAGGTGAGAAGAACTTCGATATGGGGAAGTAACCCCGCAATAAACCAATCTCTATGCTGCACGTCCCATATTTGGAATGTCGGCCCATCCAATAAAATTTTAAACCATTGGTCATAATCCCACACAGTCTCTCTTTTATCTCCATGATACATTTAGAATCTGACTTAAGTTTCTGGAATTCCCTAAGGAGATCTTGCTTGATCTCTGTCAGGGACCTCGGTTGTCCTGCTGGCGCAGTGGCCTTTTACTTCACGTACCACATCAAGACTCTGTCCCCGAATGTAGTCTCCAACTGCACGATCTTTGCTGCTTTGTATGTGATCCTCTTCATAGACCAGATTGTTTCACAAGAAAACCAATATTGCTCTGCATCATCCTTGCCCATTCCATGGAACACAAATAGCCTCAAGGTGCTATCCTGATTCGTCATCATCACTCTCCGACCAACTCTGCCACTCTGACTGTTGTTTTTCAAAATTCTTACTACTGACACTCTTCTAGGTGAAGTGGCATTGGATTCACCTTTTTCTTCCCTCAACTCTTCTCTTC
This sequence comes from Picea engelmannii, assembly GCA_009831015.1. Taxonomy (NCBI): domain Eukaryota; kingdom Viridiplantae; phylum Streptophyta; class Pinopsida; order Pinales; family Pinaceae; genus Picea; species Picea engelmannii. Next base: position 240,179 of record ML778708.1, read on the forward strand.
TTTCTTCTTATACTCCTTCTCCAACTCAAATCGCTTCACTATTTGTTGTTCGTTCTTCTTTATTACAAATGCGCAAGGGGGGTGGTACAAATGGGGGGTAAGTCCATCTTCTTCTAAAATTTATTTTGAGGTGACCTAGAGATTTTCTTACTTGTATCCATGAAAGACCATCTACTATCGCCAATTCGTCTCCCTCACCACTAGGGGAGCCTCGATCTTCCTTTTCTACCCACGCACCACTATTGTGCACACTATCTTCCTTTCCTATCAATGCACCACTTCTCTGCACTACATATTCTTCTCTTGTCAGAGCATCACTGCTCTGTGCCTCATATTCCTCTAAAGTTGCAACAATTTGCAAAAAACAAGGGGTACAAACTTCATCACCTAGGCCCTTACTACTACCACTACTAATACTACTGGTATCCCCATTGGACACCCTATCCTCAATGCCACAACTCTTCGTGGGCCTATCTTCATTTGTGATCCTCTCTAACACAACATACTTTTCCACACTACCACCTGGTGTGGTTTCTTTTCTCTTCATCTTGGGCCCGACTGCTCATCGCGTGACCCTGGCTAACTATTTTCCACCTCTCTGATCTACTTTTCTTCTTATCTCAATTCTTCTTGTGTATCTCTCAAATATTTTTCTTCTCTTCTCTTTTGGGTCCATACCATTCCTCACCTCATCTCAAAAATTTATGGATCCTCCTCAATAGATCCATTTCCTCTCTCACTTTCTCCCATCCTTGCAACCCCCCCCAGCGTTATGGGAGTTCACTCAGCCATTCTATTGGGCTCCATGTGCATTATCCCTTTCTCCATGAACAACATATATAGAGTGAAATCTCTTCCAACATTCATTTTCTCAAACCTTTTGTGAACTTTTGTTCAACCTCGCTAAAATAATTAGTGTACTCCACAATAAACTCAATGATATAGCCCTCTTTTACCTGAGAAAAACAAAATTCAATAGCCCGAGTCCACTTATTATCCAACACTACAATACTTTTAGGTCTCGACAATGAAACCATTTGTTGGAGTTTTTTTTCATGCTTGCACGCATCCTTCTTAACGTTGGGGAAATTAGACCCAGGGTTTGTCCAAAATTGACCAAACAAACCCCCAAATCATTGACATATCAATCCTCGACCAGGGTCGAGGAAGGTCTCACCCGAGATGCAGAGGGGATCACATATACCATAAGATCCTGTGACATGGAAGAAGGCTAAACACACAAATATCCATCGAGGATGGAATTCATGCAACTCACATCTGACAACTTACTAAAACTGAGAAGTAAAACAATACACACACATGATAGATGCATAATAGATCATAAATGTTGAAACTTTATTATTCCTTTCATTCCATTCAACACTAACATACAATATACATTAGACAAACTATTTTCAACAACGACAAAGATTCATATATTCTTTAGATAGTTCTCATAAAATATAACATATTGCGCAATGCATATCCCTTTTAGACTCCATACATATGACAGACTCAGAATGATATTCAGAAGCATTACATTATTACAATGGGCTCAAAATAAGCTCAATAACAACAACTCACTAGATCTCATCTAACCATCTAACTCTATTTTTGATGTCACTACTTCCTTTTATAGCTTTCTCTACTCGAGATCTCTGTCTCTTTCTGTTCTACTCCAATCGTTCTACTAATGAAAATGCCTCGCATGCTTCTAGCACATACCTGCAGTCCATGTAGCCTTCAAGAGTTAGGGAAAACTTAACTGCCTCTCCAAATCATCTTTTGTCAGCTCCACAATCCCTTATACTAATGGAAGTAATCATTCAAGAGGATTTACCAATGATTCATTTTTGGATTCCGACGTGCATCTTCTTGATTTCTGGCCTGCATCAAAACTGGGACCGACGTGCATTTGATAAGCCTTAGACTTGGCACACATTTTAAAAACTTGATTCGGTATGCACTTCTTGCCCTTCTTTGTGCTTTTCACTTGGGAATGCGAAAAACTTGGACTGAGTGCGTACAAAAATTGGAAGGAATGCACACAAAACTTGGAATGAGCACGCACAACTTCGTTTGTGCGCGCACACAAAATGAACCCAAAAATTTGGGTGCCAACAACAGTCTTTTTAGTTTCTAGGTTCCAAAGTTTATAACCTTTTATACCATTCTTATAACCAATAAAGATACACTTTTCAACTTTATTATCCAACTTACTCCTATTTTCCTTTGGAACATGTACATAAGCATAGAAACCAAACACTCTGAGATGTTCAAGAGAGGGTTTCTTAATAGTCCATGGCTCATGCGAAGTTTTTTCCACCAATGATGATGAGGGTGATCTATTTACTAGATAACATGTAGTAACTGTTGATGATTACAATTGCGTGAGACATTCTCTAGGACACAGACTGATTGAGTTGACCTGAGAGAGAGCCCCTGAGAGAGAGCCCCTGAGATGGGTTTGTGGTTCTTATCCGAGACATAAATGGAATGTAGTGATGGCCTCCTCCTTATAGAGAGTTGAGAATAACTCGAGATGATTCTCCTGTGTAATGCAATGAGAAAGGAGATCTGCTGAGATGGACATGCCTGTGGCTAAGCACAAGGTGAATGTGTGAATTCCCATAGAGCTGGGTGCATTGTGATGAGAAAAATATGAAGACGATGTATTAGCCTCCTCTGAGCAGAGAGTTGAGATGATGAACTCCATATGACTCTCCTGTGTAATTTAGTGGGAAAGAAGATCTGTTGAGTGGACGTGCCTGTGGACGAGTACATGTGAACATGATCCTAGTGGCTGAGCACTAGTGAATGTGGTTCTCCTGTGAGACACATTGAGATATAGATATGGACATCCCTATGGATGTGCCCCTAGTGGCTAAGCACTAGTGGGTGTATGAGATCCCTTGCTATATTGTTCAAGAGTCAGACCTGCCTGTAACCCTAATTGTAATGTAAAGGGTACAGGTCGGCCCCACCTTAATGTAAAAGATAATTAATCTGGTTAATATTAATTATATTATGAGATAGAGAGTTCGTCCCTTTTGTGCTAATAGACACTTCTGTTGACATGTCAAGTCTAATATAAGTAAAGTTAAATTCCCCATTGAGGAATCATATCTTTTGTGTGAGTTTGGAAATTTCAGCAAGTACATCTTCTTGGGATAAGTGCGCACCTCTCTTGGGTTCTAGTCTTCTAGGGTTTGTAATCACCCTCTTGTGTGCTAGGTTTTCTTGGTGGTGAAGGTATTTCTCTTGAAGAATATAGAAAAGGATTTGGCTGGGTTTTCTTCTCTTGTTGAGAAGGGTTTCCCAGGATACTTCTTGTGTACTTATGCTTGGTGTTTCTTCTTGTGATCTTGGTTGCTACAACATAATTGGTTATGGTTTAAGTAAAATGCTAAAATGGAATGAACTTCATGATTAAGCCTAGCTTACAGAAAAATCAACATGGTTTCAGAGCATAGGTCTTGAAGAACCCATGCACAAGCATTTAAAATGATAAACCGTCCTCCTTCTGTAGTTCTGTACGACCTCTAGGGTTTCTGCAGAAATCCATATGACCCTCACTTAATTATCCTTTTCAACACTTTACAAGTGGACATTGAAGCTAAAACTTGGACCAAGTTGTCCGACCTTCCTCAGCGCATCTCCAAAGACCTTCAAAGTAAAATTCTGAGGATTTTGAGTTTTTGGCCCTAGGGTTTCCGGGGTGCCGAAATTTTCTACAAAATTCTAGTCTTAGGGTTTCTACAACTTGTTGAAGAAACACTCTCAAAGTTTATTTTTGGCAATCATAAGCCCACCAAAACCTAAGGTTACTATTCCAACCTAACCATTAGGTTTTCTAAGTCTAGTTGGCGAGAGTTTGAGAAGAGATCCGAACAAATGAAGAACAAAACTTTAGTAGAAGATATGCTTGATGGAGCAAACAACTTCAACTCTTGGAAGGCAAGGCTTCAGGCCACCCTTGAAGAAGATGACCTTTTGGATATGGTAACAAAAACTTTACCAGATACAACCATCGATGAAGAGAAGAATATAAGAAAGGAAGAAGATGTCAAGGCAAGAAAAATAATCAGCTACTCAATAAGAGATCATCTTTTACCTCGTATTGCCAACCTAAAAACAACTTATGAAATGTATGAAGCACTAAAATAAATGTTTTAAAGTGACAGCACCCTCAGAGCTCTTACCTTGAAGATCCAACTTCAAAGTACCAGACGAAAGGTGATACATTTTCTATGTTCTTTACGAAGAAATCAGAGATTAAAGAACACTAGAATCCATTGGAGAAATCATGTCCGACAGAGAACTTGTCTTATCCACTCTCAACAACCTTCCAAAACATTGGGATCCTTTTCTTCAAAGTATCAGTGGAAGAGAAAGTCTACCAACCTTTGACCATCTATGGACAGATTGTACTCAAGAAGAAATTAGACTTAGAAATAGAGGAGTGGAAGACTCCCTTGATGAAAATCATGCTCTTGCACTTCATACAAAGAAAGGAGGAAGATTCAAAAGAAAATCGAGACAAAAATTTAGAGATGAGAAGTATTCATCAACCTCAGGTCATAATCAGAGAAGAGATGTTTCAGAGATTCAATGCTTTAGATGTGACAAATATGGGCACTATGCAAGAAATTGTCCAACCAGGAAGAAGGGAAGACAATATGCTTCCACCGCTGACATTGATCCAGACCCACCTCAAAAGAATGAAGATAAGAGAGAGGAGAAGTATTTCCTCTATAAAACAAACAAATAACTAAACATGACTACAAACCCAAGTAAATTGTTTGATCTCTAATTTTGTTGTTGATTGCATTCTTAATAAATGAAGGGTACTATCCCCAGTATGGGAGCCCTCAAGACTTGGACCATTATCCCTGGTACGGGAGTCCAAACCTTATCTGATTGATTATTATGCTAGTCAAGAAGACATAAAAGATCTAACAAGCAATAAAATAAGACTTCCATCCTTCAGACTTCAAAGAGAGTTACTTGACTCAGAGGGAGTCAAAACAAAATAAAAGGAAGAAAGAGATAAAACCTTCAACAGTTCAAGGGAAGACAGACAATATTCCAACAAATTCAACTGCTCCAGTTGATGTGACCAGATATATTATAGTAGGGCATAAAAGACATTCCTAGGGTCAACAAAACTCTGCAAGAAGGCAGACAAACATACAAGTCCCTCAAGGGACATCTTGAGAAAGCAAAAGAGTTTTCCAAAGTTACCCTTCAACCATGAGCCACTCCTTTGACTCTGAGACTCCTTTTCATGGAGAAGTAATAGATGAACAAGTATGGAAAAAATACCATAAATAGAGGAATACTAGTATGAGACATCATTCTGAGACCAGAAGGAAGATCTATGGTGACTTCTAAATGGATCTATACAGTTGATGAAAGTATCGAGAAATACAAAATTATAACCAGAAGTTTCTCACAAACATAGGGAGTTGTCTATGATGAGACACTTGATCCAGTAAGACCGATACACTCCCACCTGTACTACCATCCATTAGTTGGAAACTGTATCAGATGGATGGATTCTTGATGAGTTTGGGTTTCAACAAAAGTGTTGCTGATCCAGACCTATATTATTACAATGTTGGTAACGAGAGCCTGACTTTGGTGACTTATTTAGAAATCCTTGTTGTTGGATACAAGTAATCCTTAAATTCTAATTTCGAGATGAAGGATCTGAGTATGATGCACTACTTATTGGGACAAGAAATATGACAAAGGACCGATGAGATCTTCCCGAGTCAAGGAAAATATACAATGGGAATATTAAAGAAGTTCAGTATGACATAATGAAAATCCATGGTAATGGATTTGAAGAAGATTCAAATGAGACTGATCCACAACTGATTGGATCATTGATGTATCTGGTTAACACCAGACTTGATTCATACTATGCAGTGAATGTACTTAGTCATTTCATGAGTCAACCGAGACAGACTCACTAGACAACAATAAAACATGTATTGAGATGTCCACAAGGCACAATTAGATATGACCTGAGATATGCCTCCAGTGAAGACTTGAGTTTGCAAGGACATGCAGAATGGATAGAGAGTACAGTGGACCGGAAGAGCACATCCAGTTGTTGTTTTACTATGAAGTTTGTCATGGTTTCCTGGTGCAGTAGAAAACAAAGCTCTGTGGCCTTGAGTACCATAGAAACATAGTATATAGAATTGAATGTGCGAAGCCGTGTAGATTCGCAAGCTTCTGATGAATTTTATTGATCATGAGATAGATTCTATGATGATAACCAGAGTTGTGTGTAAATCTCTTTGAGAACCTTGTGTTTCATGATAGATCAAAACACGTTGAGATAAAATATCAATTTCAGAGACATGATGCATAGGAAAACAATTACACATGCTGTACCTTCCTACACATGAGCAAATTGCAGACATCTTCACCAAATTGTCTTGGTGAGGAATACCTCCTTAGTTGAGAGGGAGTGTTGATGACTACAACCAAGAAAAATTTCTAAGTACTTCCGTGTGAGACTTGGCGAGATAGATAATGCCTCCTTAGCTGAGAGGGAGTGTTGATGATGATTATAGCTGTGTGAGACATTCTCTAGGACACAGACTGATTGAGTCGACCTGAGAGAGAGCCCCTAAGATGGGTGTGTGGTTCCTATCTGAGACAAAAATGGAATGTAGTGATGGCCTCCTCCTTACAGAGAGTTGACAATAACTCCAGATGATTCTCCTGTGTAACACAATGAGAAAGGAGATATGCTAAGTTAATGTAAAATATAATTAATCTGGTTAATATTAATTATATTATGAGATAGAGAGGTCGTCCCTGTTGTGCTAATATACACTTCTGTTGACAGGTCAAGTCTAATATAAGTAAAGGTAAATTCCCCATTGAGGAATCATATCTTTTGTGTGAGTTTGAAAATTTCAGCAAGTACATATTCTTGGGATACGTGTGCACCTCTCTTGGGCACTAGTATTCTAGGGTTTGTAATCACCTTCTTGTGTGCTAGGTTTTCTTGGTGGTGAAGGTGTTTCTCTTGAAGAATATAACAAAGGATTTGGTTGGGTTTTCTTCCCTTGTTGAGAAGGGTTTCCCAGGATACTTCTTGTGTACTTGTGCATGGTGTTTCTTCTTGTGATCTTGGTTGCTGCAACATAATTGGTTATGGTTTAAGTAAAATGATAAAATGGAATGAACTTCATCCTTAAGCCTAGATTATAGAAAAATCAATAGTAACCACTATCTCTGCCCATAATTATTTTCCTAACCTAGCACCGCTAAGCATTCTCCTTGATTTTTCCATCAGCTTCATGTTCATCCTTTTTGCAACCCCATTATATTGAGGTGTGTATGGAGTATTCTTCTTCCTTTCTATACCACACTTCTTATATAATTCCCTAAATTTATTCTTGCAGAACTCCCCACCAGTGTCTGTCCTCAACACCCTTATTTTATTCTCCGCACAAGAGCCTTAAACTTTTTAACATTTCCAAATACTCATATTCTTTCGGAGCAAGTAAATCCATGTATTCCTCAATAAATCATCAATGGATGAAACACAATACACATATTTACCTAGTTATGGAATAGGTACAGGTCCAAACACAAAAATGTGTACTAAATCTAGGATTCTTTTTTCTCTTGTAGCCTTGACTGAGAATCCTACCTAATTATGTTAACCATATATGTAATGTTCACAGAAATAAAAAACTAGTGTGTAACCAGACATACCTTCAACCACACCTTTACCGTGTAGTGCTCAAAATCCTTTCTCTCCAATATGTCTTGGTATTTGATTCCATAACATTTTCTTTTCTCCAAACATAGTAGGTGTTTTGTCTTCTTCATTTCCACCCTCAGGAATAATAGAGTTGTTGCACCCATTACTCATAGTGCTTCACAAAAACTTGTATACAATTCCATTCTGAACTCCCCTCATCAACACCATTTCTCCTTGAACCATTTTTTAGGTTTCCTTTTCAAACAAAGTATGTACACCTACACCACTTATCTTGCTTACATATATCAAGCTTATAGATAGCTCTAGAATGTGAAAAACCCCAGGGAGTGTTCTAATCCTTCCATCCTTGAGAAACAAATTGAATTTTCCTCATCATATGATTTTATCTATCAAACCATCCCCTAGGAAAACATCACCTCCAATATATTTTTCATATTCACAAAACCACTCCTTGTGGGGAGTCATATGAAAAAAATCACCCGAATCAATTAGCCATACATCTTGATTTGCATGTGCGCATGAAGAAGCCAAGTACACATCCCCTCCTTTCTCTGAGGAGGTCTTCCCTTTTGTGGAAGGAACATCATCATATCCCTTTCCTCTCTCAACATTTTTAGATGTACAATCCTTCTTGTAATCAAGGCATTTTTTAAGGGAAAAATATAGCCAAAAGATTAATTTTTAGGGTAATATTTTAAGGTTGGAGAATATTTTATATTAGTTAAATATTTCATATTTTTTTTTATCTCAAAACCCTCTTATTATTTTTGGGTATAAATAGCCACATCACATATCACACAAGGAATCATATTTGCCTATTTTCAAATGAAAAAGAGAAATTGAAATCATATTAGCCTATTTTCAAATGTACCACACAAATTTGGAATCATATTCGCCTATTTTCAAGTGGAAGGGGACAAATTTTTTCCATCACTAAGCGTGAAGTTGATTGATTTTCACCACAAGGTGTTCATAGTAAAATATTAGTTGGGATGAAGGACCCTTTCTCTGCTCGTCATTTTTAGATTCATTTATAGGTATGGAGTTTCAATATTTTCAGAGTCTAAGTTTCAACGTTTTATACTTTAATCTTGAATCTAGATTATTTATTTGGTTGATTTAAATTTGATGTTGCCCTAATATTACAAACCTGTTGGCATAATATACAGGAAAGCGTGTGCTTGTCATTGATGGCAAGAACAACAAGGAAAATGACATGATTATAGGCAGAGGGTGCAAAAGGAATCAAAGCTTAGGAGGAATAATGTGAGGTTGCAGAAGGAATCAAGCTCAGGAGGAAGAACGATAATGGCCGTTGGATCACCAATTTTGAATAGATGATGACCGTTAGATCAATGTCCAGTGACCAGAGGAAGCGTAGAGGAGAAGCACATATCTGATCCATTGGATCTGAGGGTCGAGGATCAACAGTCGTTGGATCCAAAAATAAATGCAAGAAGGTTAAGCCTTTGATGAGTGTAGGAGAGCGGACTTGTCAAAGTACCGAAGTCCCAAAGTAAGAAGGGACCATCCATCGTCAAGACTGTCAGGTGGCGCACGATCCTCAATTCTGGAGCAAATCACTTCGAGGATGTTTCATTTTGAGACTTGAAAAACCCAAAGTCCGGAAAGCTGAATAGCCAGAGTAAACGAAAACCATCAGATCCATTTGAAGTTGAAGGACAAGATAAGCCAAAAGAGTTGCATCGTAGAAATATCGATTCGTCGATCTAAGATCCTAGTCAACGAACATGATTCACTTCGGATCTAAAGATGTGAGGAGGTTACACTCTGGAAAGATTGAGAGTTGAAATTCCCGAAATGCGAATTTCCATCAGCCGTCGGATCATTCTAAGTGGAAGGAAATGATAAGCTAGAAGAGTTGCATCACAGATAGATCGAGCCATCGATCTAGGATCATGATAGATGAATGAAATTCACTTCGGATATAAATATGCAAGGAGGTTATGCTCCAGAAAGTTTGATATTTGAAATACCCGAAACCCGGAAATCTGAAATGAATAAGGACCATCGGATTTGGAGGACATACGATGACTATTGGATCAGGATTGTTGGTCAGTAGATCATGTCAGCAAGGACACACAACAGACCACGTCTACAAGGACATGCGACATACCATGTCAGCAATACTACATCAACAAGACTATGTCAACAAGGACATGCATCAGACCACGTCTACAAGGACATGTGGTAGACCATGTGAGCAAGGACACATGGTGCAATCAGACAATGACAAGTGTCAAGTTTTTTCGACATTTTAGGTACATGCAAATCACAAATCTAAGTGACACGTGGCAGCTACTAGGCTCATGACATGTCATCAAGTGACGTAAGTAAGTGATGTCACTTTGGGAGTTTTACTTCGAGAGATTTACCACTAGGAAATGACAAAAGCTCCGAAGCTCCCGAATGCTGAAATATTGAAGTGGACACGAGACGTCTGATCTGAAAGATCACTTTGGGAGCAGTCTCATCCGTTGATCTACTACAATGGAAGGATAGTATAAGTGAAAATGTTAACTGACAACAAGCGGTCTCCACTGTCTTGTGACTGATTCAGCAGGTGATCACTCCGGAGGAAAGAACAGGTTGATATTTGAAATCTTCGAAGTCCGGAGACCCGATGAGATATCGACCGTTAATCTGAGAAGGACACGTGTAAGAGGCTTGTTAGCTCCGAAAGATCGACGTACGGAGGAAAGAAAGGGTTGAGACTTGAAATCTCTGAAGTCCAAAGACCCAAATGGATTGTGACCATTGATTTGAAGACCACACGTCATTAGATCGTGGACTTCGGGTGAAATGCTTCGGGAGCAAGCGAAGTTTGAGAATCGAGACTCCCGAAGTCCGAAAGGTGAAATTGATCTCGTCCGTTGGTTTGGAGGGATACATGTCACTTGGTTGTTGAGACTAAGGATCACGTGTCGAAGAAGAAAATAAGGTAGGATAAGTCAACAGATTGGATCCGTTGATCGAGGAGCACCATCAAGATCATGAGATCGACGATCCCATCGCATTGCGGGGCTAGAACATGCTCGTGTCTTAATTTTTCGTAGGTGGTCCATAATCGAAACCACGGTTTTGGAGAAAGGACACGTGTAGGCTCCTAGTGAATTGCGGGGTGAAAAGTGGGTTTCCCTCAAACTGCCTATGGCCGCGCCCACAATCGCATGGTCACGTGAAGTTCATAGCCCGAGGTCATATCGTGAAATAGAGAGCTAGTTCTCGCTAGACCAAGTACGTGAAGAACCTTTTGAATAGGCGTTTGGTCACCACCGATGGTCATGTGAAAGGAAGGGGCTTAGAAAGAAAAGATAGCGCTTGTTGTGAAGTTTTTCTCAGGAAGGGAAAAGGCGTCAAAGGAACGAGCGTGCAAAAGTTCTCTCTGTAACTGCCGGAAAGGACTGATTGTAACTTCCAGAAACAAAGTGATTGTATCTGCCAGAGAATTCGATGAGCTTGAGTGTGATCACCAGAGGATATGAAGAGTCTCCAGGTAACTACCAGTGAAGTGAAGATTCATCATTTAGACAAATGATAGATGGAAATGCGTCGAAAACTATAACTGCCAAAGAAGCCAAAGAATCTCAGGATAATGACCACCGATGAAGAACAGACTCAGAATGATTGCCAGAGAGGGCGAAGAGTTGAGTGTATGCCCTGGTAGAGGACTTGGCATGATAAATATGCGCATAAAAAAGAAGAGATGGTTGCTTATGTAGAGATTTATTCATGCGGGTTGAAGCATGATGTGAGCAAGAGTTGAAACACACTGAAGAGGCGTAGCACATTGAATGGAAATAATACACAGAGAATAAAGCACGTAACATACCCACTTCGGAATTCATATTTTTTTGGCCTTTTTCTTCTTTTCTCTGAGGAACGGAATTCCCCGAATCCCTACGGGCCTGATACAGACCCTGCCATCCCTTATCCGTACTCATATGATCAGCGGTTAGGACCACAGGCCTTATCGGAAAGGTGCTCGTCGGCTTTCGTGATTCAGGAAATCGCAATACATGTATTTCCTTTTCTCTCTTGTCTTTCGAAGGGCCGAAACCCGAAATAGTTTTAACTGCTCATCGAGATTCACAACAACTCGGATTAATCCCTGGCACTCTACCCTTTGGGATTTCTCATACCAGAAATTCATGATATGCGACGACAGGAGGTTTCGCGCTTAGGTTTCCTGGGAGCCGAAACTCCGAAACTTGGATACAGATATATATATATATACATCGCTCCGTCTATTTCGGGAATTCACAAACTAGGTTTTCGGGACTGGCGAATTCATGGGGCCCACACTTAGGTACCCCGGGTGGCGAAATACCGAAGTATAACCACTTCTCCACACTCTATTCTTTCGGGCTTTCACAAGTCAGGATTCGGAACTTACGAGTACAAGGGAAACTTACCCTTGGGTTTCCGGGTACTGAAACACCGAAATGCCGAACCAAGTCACGCTATTCCAATTCGGGATTCCGTGAGTCGGGGTTACGTATATCGGAATTTTGAGATACAAGAGGTCGAAGATTCACACTCCTTGACTACCCGAATGCTGAAAAGCCGATACACCCACTCATCATACACTTGACCAATTTTGGGGTTTCGCAAGTCAAGGTTTCAGGACTTGCGAGTACAAGGAAATACTTCCTTGGGTGTTCCGGGTTCCGAAACACCAAAAAATCCTAACTCATCCATATGCCGTCATTTCGGGTTTTCGTGAATTGGGGTTTTGAGTCTTGCGAGTACAGGGGAACTCGCACTTAGGTACCCCGGGTGCCGAAAAGCCGAAACGCTTACCGGCCGCCACGTGTACTCTACAGCTGGACGGTCCAGGTACTCCCACGGGTCTTGGAATCGACGGTCCCGATTTCTTCACTACTTACGAAGGTTAAAAAGCGGTTGAGGCATTAACGCCTGTGTTCCTTCATCCAATTTAACGGTCGTAACAGACCTTAGATCCTCTGAAAGGATCTCATTCATGAATTTAGCAAGAGGAAGGGTATCCTGGGTACCGAACCACCGAAAGGTCCTTAATTCATCCACACGCTGTCATTTTGGGATTTCGTGGGTCGGGGTTTCGGGACTCGCGAGTACAAAAGGTCTCGCACCTAGATACCCCGGGTGCCGAAACTCCGAAATATCGAAGTCTAAGAATACCATTCTCTCCCATGCAGGATTTTAAAAACTACGCCATTAATTCCTTCTTCAGGCCCTTGGGTAAATTTCACCAGGCTTGAAGACCCGACTGGAAGGTCCTCTTAAAATCTCTGAGCTATTAGCTTCTATGACTGGTAGTGAGCAAGCTCAAGGTTTTTACTGCGAAGGTAGTCCTTTCTAGGCACTTACCCCAGCTTTACAGAGTGAGGGAACTTTCCCGAAAGTAGACCTGAAAAACTGCACTTATTCATAAATATATATATATATATATATATATATATATATATATATAAACCGAATGTGGTCATTCCAACATAAGCATGCAACCACCATTTCCGATCAAAACACCATGCAGACATTTATTACACAGAAACCATTTATAAGTGTTCAAACCATGAGCATACATTCCAAGATATTCAATGCAAGACACAAGATATAAACACTTCTCAGAAAACACCAGGTGATGCAACTACTGAGAGGGGTGCTTGTTTCCACCCAACCGTAGGCTCAACGACTCCGAATGGATTTACCACTAGCCACCCTCGAGCTAGACCACGATGCTTGAGACTCTCTGTCTTAGTTCTTTAGTGATCGAGAACAAAGGTTACTCTCCTTCTTCTCTGCTATCGCTCACTCTGTATTTTTTTCCAGAGTTCTTCCGATCTCTTTCCTGCGATCTCCCCCTCGCATCTATCCCCACCCACACCTTTTACCTGCCTTTTCTTTTCTGGTGAGGTTGCGTGTGGCAGGAATTTCCCCGCGGTGGTCAGGTCTGAGGCCTCCACGGATGGGTGGTTCACCCCCATCCCTCATTAACTCATGAGGAGCCTCTTCACCTACCATCCCGACGAGTAATTCATTTCGGGGCCAGCGAGCCGCTCTCGGTTCTCCGGGCCAATGAAGACCAAATACGGTTTGGTTCGGTGGAAGTTAACGCCACCATTCCAGGTGCCTTCCACCACCTTTCTTCAGCCATCATGGTCTCTTTTTCAACATATCCCCCTCCCAGCAGTCCTGCAACATATATTCATAACATTATTTACATTCATCGACCCTTTATACTAAGGTCCATTCAAATCACACATTCACATCTTTGAGTTTGCCATAGTTCTTGGCTAGCATAGTTATTTTTACAGACTGGGGGAAACAGGGTGTTACAACACAGAAGAAAGAGACATAACATAAATGTGTATTTGAGAGAGGAAGAGAAAGTTGAGGTGCTCATGCACAGAGAAGAAGAAAAAAAAGCTCAAGGATATGTGAGCAGGAAGACACTGATGCAGGCAGAGCAGAGTAGTGTAGTAGAATAGTGAGGAGATTGGTAAGCCATTGATGAACACTGTATCACTGTAATAAATTTTAGTAAGAAAATATTTATATTTCAGGGTAGTAAGGAGGTGCTAGGGTGGACTGTTTTCCTCAGATTTTCAAGTGAGTGTTTGAACACAGGGAGTTGTAGCTTCCATCTGGTTGCAACCATAAAAACTAGGGTGGCAGGGTGGTGCAAGGGAGAACTATTGTTCTCTGTTATATAGGTTGGTGCCTGTGTAACTGGAAGTTGGTGCTTCCATCTAGTTGGTGCTGGAACACTCAGGGAGTTGGTGCTTCCTTCTAGTGGGTGCTAAAGAAACCAGGGAGTTGGTGCTTCCTTCTAGTGGGTGCTAGAGAAACCAGAGAGTTGGTTCTCTCAACAAGTTGCATCTTGTAAAAAAAAGGTTGTATCCTCAAGAGGAGTTGTTGCTCCCAAGAATGATAATGTACATAAAATAAAGATTACTTATTATATCAATAAGAAGAGGTTTTTACCTTTATGGTTTTCCTTAGGAAATATCTGTTGGGTATGTGTTATATTCTTTGCATGTGTGTGTGTGGGTGCGTCAGATATGACAACTGCGTCTGACGATCCCTCTAGTAGTGTTCTTTGTGTTGTGTGCACCAGGATATTTCCTAGGGGGGTCCCAGGGGCGGCAGGTATGCCCCCCCTGGTTACGTGCAATGCCCCAAATATTTTTTTTTGGGCGGTTTTTGCTATTTTTAGCGGATTTTGCTATTTTTAACTATTTTGCAAATTAATCCTGGATTAAGAGATTAGGGTTTTGGTATCTACGGAATACCTAAAAAAATTGTATATATTGTATGGTGAATGGTGAAATTCGATATAATGAATATAAGAAAGGTTTTCTTGATTGAGGGTTTCCACTATAAAATCTCTGTGTACTCTGTGTATGAGCCATTGATTAAATTCTTTTTTGCTTAAGAATCTATATGCATTGCTTTACCTCACAGGTTTAAAACTTACATGTGGTATCAGAGCTCATTTTTGGCTTCAGAGGGATGCCTTTGTTGTTGAGGGTTTGGCTAGGTCTTGATAGATCAAGTTTATCTTGGGTCTGTGATAAACCTGGATTTAGTGGGAGATTTTGCAGTGGAGATTCGAGTATAGAAAGAGGAATGGCGAGCTCATCTAGAATTGAGATAGAGAAGTTCAACGGTAAAAACTTTGAGCTATGGAAGCTCAATATGGAGGACCTTCTTGTAGACAAAGAACAATGGATCGCTGTGGATCCTAGTACACAGGCTACTGGTACACCGTCTACTAGCACACAGGCTACTGGTACACAACCTACTAGTACACAAACTACTAGCACACCAACTACTGGTATGTCGAAGGAAGATTGGGAGAAGTTGGACAGAAGAGAAAGGAGTACTATTCAACTCTGCTTGGCAGATTCAGTTTTGTTGAATGTCTCGGGAGAATCTACAACCAAGGAACTATGGGATAAGTTGGGGAATTTGTATCAATCAAAGTCCCTGGTAAACAAGCTGTTTCTTCGAAAGAAGTTGTATCATCTTAGGATGGAAGATGGAGATTCTGTGACATAACATCTAAATTCCTTTAATACTCTGGTAAGTCAACTTGTATCTGTTAATATTACGATTGCAGAAGAGGATAAGTGTATTACTTTGTTATGTTCTTTCCCAGACTCTTGGGATAATCTGGTTGTAGCAATTGGTAGTACCACTCAATCTACATTGAAGTATGAGGATGTGGTTTCATCCTTGTTATCTGAAGAGTTAAGGCGGAAAAACATGGATAGTCATAGCACAAATGATTTATTTGTAAGAGGTCGTACCCAAGACAGGAATCCTGGTAAACCTTCGGGGGGGAGATATAAATCTACAGGTAGATCTAAGTCTCCAAGAATTTTTTGAGGAAATGTTGGAAGTGTGGTAAAACATGGCATTATAAGAAAGATTGCAAGTCTAAGAAGGTTGATAAACCAAAGGGATTTGATAATACCTCTTCCATAGAGGCGAAAACCTCCACTGAAGAAGGAGGTGATGTTTACATGGCATCTACAAGTACACATTCAGAACATGATGTATGGTTGATCGACTCAGGTGCGTCATACCATATGACTCCTCACAGGGAGTGGTTCTCTAAATATGAAAAATACGATGGTGGTGATGTATTTCTAGGAAATGACTCGACAACAAAAATCTTGGGACATGGAGGGTTAAGTTGCTGCTAAAATATGGAAGGATTAGAACTCTCCCTAGGGTTCTGCACATTCCAAAACTAGCCAGGAGCCTAATATCTGTAAGCAAGATGGATGATGCAGGAGTGGATACTTTATTTGGAAAGAACACTTGCAAGATGGTATGAGGAGCAATGGTGTTGATGAGGGGAGTTCGGTGTGGAACTTTGTACAAGTTGCTGGGAATCACTTATACTAATGGGTGTAACAGTTCTGTTGTCCCTGTACAAAGAAATAAAGAAGACAATACCAATATTGTCACTGGAAAGAAGACCATGCTGTGGCATCAAAGACTGGGACATATTGGAGAAAAGGGCCTTCGAACACTACACGGTAAAGGTATGGTTGAAGGTATGTCTAATTGGACTCTTGATTTTGATTTCTGTGAACATTGCATATATGGTAAACAAAACTGAGTAAGATTCTCATCTGGTGCTACAAGAGCAAAGGGGATCTTAGAGTTGATACACAGTGATGTGTTTGGACCTGTTCCTGTTCCATCCCTAGGTAAATCTGTGTATTATGTTTCATTCATAGATGATTTTTCAAGGAACACATGGATTTTTTTTCTTAGAAAGAAATCTGAGGTATTTGATAAATTTAAAGAGTTTAAGGCTCTGGTAGAAAATCAGGCATAGAAGAAAATAAAGGTATTGAGAACAGATAATGGTGGAGAATTTTGTGGAAATGAATTCGAAGAATTCTGTAAGAAGTGTGGTATAGCAAGGAAGAAGACTACTCCATACACTCCTCAACATAATGGAGTTGCAGAAAGGATGAACATGACACTGATGGAAAAAGCAAGGAGCATGCTCAGCGGTGTCGGGTTAGGACAAGAATTCTGGGTAGAGGCAGTGGGTACATCATGTTACCTGGTCAATCGATCGCCTTCATCAGCGTTGGATGATAAAACTCCACATGAGGTATGGTCGGGAAAGAAACCCTCTCTTCAACATCTTAGAGTGTTTGGTTGTGATGCTTATGTACATGTTCCAAAGGAAAATAGGAGTAAGCTGGATAAAAAGGATGAAAAGTGTATCTTTATTGGTTATAAATATGGTGTGAAAGGTTATAAACTTTGGAACCCAGAAACCAAGAAGACTGTTTACAGTCGAGATGTTGGTTTCAGAGAAGAAAAAGATGTGTCCAAACAGGAATTCCTACCAACGCAAGACGAACTTGAGAAAATAGAGCTTGAGTTGGATGATTCAAAATCTGAATCATCTGAAGAAGAGGAAGTAAAAGAAGAAGAAGAAGAACCTCATACACCAATATTGAGGAGATCAATGAGAGATAAAAGGCAACCAGAAAGGTATAGTCCACCTGATTTCCATTCCAATATTTCTTTATCTATTACTGATGATGATCCCAGAACTATCAAGGAAGCAATAAATTCAGAGGATAGTAAACTCTGGAAGAAGGCCATGGTTGAAGAAATGGATGCCTTGGATAAGAATGAGGCATGGGATATAGTTGAGTTTCTAGTTGGAAGAAAATCTATTGGTAGAAAATGGTTGTTTAAGAATAAGTTTAATGCACAAGGTAAAGTGGAGAAATACAAAGCTTGGTTAGTAGCAAAAGGTTATTCCCGGATAGAGGGAATTGACTTTGGTGAGATTTTTTCTCCTGTTGCTAAGTTAACTTCTATTAGATTTCTTTTATCTATTGCTGCTGCTTTTGATCTTGAAGTGGAATAGATGGATGTGAAGACATCATTCCTACATGGGGATCTGGAAGAATAAATCTACATGAAGCAACCAGAAGGCTTTGTAGTGAAGGGAAAGAAAGAGCTGGTCTGTAAGCTAAAGAAGTCACTATATGGTCTGAAGATATCACCTAGGATGTGGTACCAAAATTTTGACACATACATCCTTATATTGGGATTTGTAAGAAGCAGGGCTGATCACTGTGTATATTCCAAGCAAGTTGGTAATCACTTCATTTATGTAGTGTTGTATGTTGATGACATGTTGTTGGTAGGAAATAACATGGATGTTATCAAGGAGGTGAAATCATAGCTATCCTCCAAATTTGACATGAAGGATCTCGGTGCTGCTAACTTCATTCTGGGAATGGAGATTAAAAGAGATCGTGCAAACAAGAAACCCTGGTTGAATCAGAGAAAATATGTCGAGACGATATTGCAGAGGTTTAATATGCATGGAAGTAAACCGATCAAGGTTCCTATTTCTATAGGTGTAAAGTTATCTGCAGATCAGTGTCCCAAGACACAGGAAGAAGAAGAGGACATGTGCCATGTTCCGTATGCCAGTGTAGTTGGTAGTTTGATGTATGCAATGGTTTGTACCAGACCGGACATTGCACATGCAGTGGGATTTTTGAGCAGGTATATGTCAAAACCAGGGAAGGAGCATTGGACAACAGTAAAGAGGGTATTCATGTATCTTCGTGGCACTACCAGTTATGGATTGTGCTACCAAGGAAGACCAGGATTTGACAGAGTGCTGGACATACATGGATTTGTTGATGCATACTAGGATGGAGATCTAGATCACAGAAGATCTACAAGTGGGTATGTGTTTAACCTATTTGGAGGAGCAAAAGACAGGCTGTAGTGGCACTCTCAACTACAAAAGATGAATACATGGCAGCCACTCATGCAAGCAAGGAAGCAATATGGTTACAAAGCTTTTGTTCAGGTATTGGGTTGGTACAAAAAGTAGCAAGATTAGATTTTGACAGTCAGAGTACAATATTCCTAGCAAATAACCCAGCTTATCATTCGAAGACAAAGCATATTGATGTTCAGTATCACTTTGTGCGAGACATGGTTGAGGAAAAGAAGGTGTTGCTGGAAAAGGTTGACACTTTGAAGAATGTTGCAGATTCATTGACAAAGTCCGTGAGCAAAGAAAATTTCTCCTAGTGTAGAGTAAAAATGGGCATTGTTGACTATATAACCCCCTGGACCCCTAGATGCAAAGAAAACAACAAGTGGGAGAATGTTGGGTATGTGTTATATTCTTTGCATGTGTGTGTGTGGGCGCGTCAAATATGACAACTGCGTCTGACGATCCCTCTAGTAGTTCTCTTTGTGTCGTGTGCACCGGGTGCTTTCCTACGGGGGTCCCAGGGGGGGGCAGGTATTCCTCCCCTTGGTTACGTGCAGGGCCCCAATTTTTTTTTTTGGGCGGTTTTTGCTATTTTTAGCGGTTTTGTAAATTAATCCCGGATTAAGGGATTAGGGTTTTGGTATCTATGAAATACCTAAAAACATTGTATATATTGTATGGTGAATGGTGAAATTTGATATAATGAATATAAGAAAGGTTTTCTCGGTGGAGGGTTTCCGATATAAAATCTCCGTGTACTCTGTGTATGAGCCATTGATTAAATTCTGTTTTTCTTAAGAATCTATATGCATTGATTTAATTTATAGGTTTAAAACTTACAATATCTGTCTCTATATATTTCATGTGTGTGATTGATGCTGAATATTCTATTACTTACCTCCCTTCATTATTTTGATCGTCATTGAGTGTTATGTAAAGAGTTTAAAATGGGCATAACTGTTTAAGCACAGTAACAACTAATTCACCCCCCCCCCTCTCAGTTGTCCAACAATTGGTATCAGAGAAAGTTCCCTTTATTTAAGGTAGATCCTAGAGATTAAACATGACTAGCCATGGATGAACTTCAACCAATAAGGCCCCCCTATTCAATGGAACAAACTTTGGCTTATGGAAAGTTAGGATGAGAACCTACATAATGGATTTAGGGGCAGATGTCTGGGATGTGGTAGAGACTAGTTATATAAAGCTGGTTGTACTAGCTTCGAAGGATGACAAGCTAGAATTCAGCTTCAACGCTAAGGCTATGAATTCTATTTTGAGTGGTCTTGCAGAAGAAGAATTTGTAAAAGTTATGCACTTAGGATATGCCAAAGAAACGTGGGACAAACTCATTATCAGTTATGAAGGCAATGAGAAGGTAAAGGATGCCAAGCTTAAAACCTACAGAGTATAGTTTGAACAACTACAGATGAAATAAGATGAAAATGTTGGGAAGTACTTTCTGAGAGTTGACGAACTAGTAAATGTAATGAAAGCACTTGGTGAAAAAATTGAGGAAGCCTCTTTAGTTCAGAAAATTTTGAGATCTCTGCTAGATAGATTCAACCCAAAGGTCTCTGCTATAGAAGAATTTAATGATCTAAAATATTTGGATTTTGATCAACTTCTAAGAACGTTGACTGCATATGAAATGAGGATAGGTAAAGATAAATCCACCACTAGAGAAGCTTCTTTTAAAGCAGATAATAACGAGGAATCTGAGCCTGATTAAATTGCAGCAAAATTTGTGAGAAGACTAAAGAAAGGATCATGCAAGTATCAAGGAAATTTTACCTTCAAATGTTTTAACTGTGGAAATATAGGTCACTTTGCATCTAAGTGTCCACACAAGAAGAAGGACCAAAACTATGAAGGTGAAGAGAAGTACAAATCCAAGAGATTTGGTAAAACGAAAAGTTTATGTGTAAACAATCATGACTCTTCAGAAGACACAGATAGTGACTCTTCATGTGAAGATAAGGTTAATGACTTTGTGCTTATGGAAAAAGAGAATTATGATGATGAAAGCACAAGAAGTGACGTTAATAATGAAGAAGTTGTGGTTGACTTGGAAGGAGAGCTGATTAGTGCTTTAGAAGAGATTAACAGACTCAAACTTAAGAAGAGAAAACAAAAACAGTTGTTGATGCAGTTTGAAAAGAATGGTAAAGAACCAAGAGAAGAATTTGTTTTACTAAAAGTGGAATTAACAGAGGAAAATAAAATCGAAGACATTCTGAAACAACAATTATTAGAAAAGAAGGCAAGATGTGAAGCTTTGGAAGAAGTAGTGAAAACTAGGAAATAGTTGGAGAAGTTTCAACCCTTGTATCACCAGAATCTGTCAAGCACCAAAGACTCAAAAGTATTAGCCAGCATTCTGAATCAACAAAGGAATCCAAAGTTGAAAACTGGTTTGGGTTATGAAGAGGGATCAAGTAGTGGTCAACCAAGCAACAAAGAATCCATCAAATTTGTCAAATCTACAACCAATGACAACAACAAACCTGCAGAAACAAAGGAAGATAATTAGCCACCAAGGAGGAGTAAAGAAAAAGGTGCTAGAACTAAATCTATAGATCAAATAAATAATACACCCTCTGCTCAAGGAAATCACCAGCATGGAAGAAATCGACCTGCTCAAAGAAGACAACCATTTTCCAAGTACAAAGAATTTTTCTATGGATATTGTTTCTACTATTCTAACTTTGGCCACAAAGCTATAAATTGTTCCTTAAGATTTAGGCATGAACAATCAAGACACCCAAGGAATAAATATTTTCCACAACAAAGAATGAGACAACCAAGTAACAAACAACCACAGATTGCAAATTGTCAAATTAAGTTTAGAGACATGCAACTGAGGAGGTCAAGAAATAATAATCAGTCAATGAGTAGACAAGGTTGCAACAATCACTTTGACCTATTGAACAATGAGCTTGAATGATATAACTATCATAAATTCGACCACAAAGCTGCAAATTTCCATCTGAAGAATTACAAAGCAGATCCAAGGATAAATCTCTTTGCTAGAAATGCCAATACATGGAAAAAGAAAGATAGTGAAAAATGTGGTCTAGTACTTTCAACTCAAAAAAAAAGGACTCCTGGAATAAAGACAATGGATGTTCCAAGAACATGACTCAAGACAAGGATAAGCTTTGGTCTATAAGTAAAAGCAAAACATGAAATGTGACCTTTGAAGAAGTTTGTAAGGTAAAAAATGTAAACTCAGGACAAGTGGTGGCTAAAGGCACAAGGACAGATAATGATGTTGATATTGAATCCTCACATGCAAGAAAAGAAGAAGTAGAAGAAGAATCATGTCATAAGATGGAAATAGAAGTTGTGAATCTTAGAAAGAAGGTTGAGAAGTCAAACACCCAAATCAAGTTCTTGAACAGTTCCATGATCTTGGATGAGATCTTGGATAGTTAGAGATCACCAAATGACAAATCTGGTCTTGGATACAACAAGGAAGAAATCAATACTCCTAATAAACCTGATGCAAGTCCTTCATTTGTAAAAACAGAAAGCATGTATGAATCAGGTTCTTCATGTTCAAAGAATGAAAGAAATACTACAATATTTAGAAGATCAGATCAATAAGGACACCCAAAAGCTACTCAGACACCTCAAAGTAAGTTTAGAAGAGAGACATCTTCATGGATGAATCAAAGGAGGAATGAGACTATTTGTAATGGTTATTATTTTTCCTTGTGATGAATATGGTCATAAAAGCCTTGGATTATAGGCATCATAGAAGAAAAATTAAGTTGTTGTAATAGAAGATCAGAGAAGAGTGACATGAGGAGTCATTCAGTTGTGAGAAGAAAAGGTTGACGAAGGAGTCCCAGTAAGAGAGGTGAGCAATATTGAGTATACTGCAAAGGACACAACTGAAGCTGAAGATGAATAGGTCCAATAATCAGAAGGAGAAGACTCTGGTTTATATACAAATACTCTGCAGGACTCAAATAAGAGAGTCCATCTTGTCAGGGGGAGTATGTGTTGGTTGAATATCTGATACCTCCACAAAGTACTGCAACAACTCAGGGGGGGCATGCTTTTATTTGACATTGATGTCAAAGGGGGAGAAAAGGAGTGGTCTAGATGTTATAGTTGGAAGTCCAAGAAGAATAGTGCAACATTTTAGGGTTTCCATCAATGCCAAAGGGGGAGATTGCTGGAATAATTTACAAGAAAGTGTGTGCTTGTCATTGATGGAAAGAACAACAACTACGATGGCATGATTACAGGTAGAGGGTGCAGAAGGAATCAAAGCTCAGAAGGAGTCAAAGCTCAGGAGGAATAGTGTTAGGTTGTAGAAGGAATCAAGCTCAGGAGGAAGAACGACAATGGCCGTTGGATCACCAATCCTGAATAGCCGATGACCGTTAGATCAACGTCCAATGACTAGAGGAAGCACATAGGAGAAGTACAGATATGATCCGTTGGATCTGAGCACCGAGGATCAACAATCGTTGGATCCATAAATAAATGCAAGAAGGTTAAGCCTTTGATGAGCGTAGGAGAGCGGACTTGTCAAAGTCCAGAAGTCTCGAAGTAAGCATGGACTGTCCATCCTCAAGATTGACAGGTGGCACACGATCCTCAATTCCAGAGAAAATCACTTCGAGGATGTTTCAGTTTGAGACTTGAAAAACCCGAAGTCCGGAGAGCCGGAGAGCCAGAGTAAACGAGAATTGTCAGATTAGTTTGAAGTGGAAGGACATGATAAGCCAGAAGAGCTGCATCGCAGAAAGATCGAGCCGTCGATCTAAGATCCTAGTCAATGAATAAGATTCACTTCGGATCTAAATATGTGAGGAGGTTACACTATGGAAATCTTGAGAGTTGAAATCCCCGAAATGCAAATTTCTGTCATCCGTTGGATCATTCTAAGTGGAAGGACAAGATAAGTTAGAAGAGCTGCATCGTAGACAGATCAATCCATCGATCTAGGATCATGATAGACAAATGACATTCACTTCGGATATAAATATGCGAGGAGGTTACGCTCCATAAAGTTTGAGATTTGAAATACCCGAAACCTGGAAATCCGAAATGAATAAGGACCATCGGATTTGGAGGACATAAAATGACTGTTGGATCAGGGTTGTTGGTCAGCAAACCACGTTAGAAAGGAAATGCAACAGACCACGTCTACAAGGACATGTGGCAGACCATGTCAGCAAGACTACGTCAGTAAGGACACACAACAGACCACGTCTACAAGGACATGTGGCAGACCATGTCAGCAAGGACACATAACATACCACGTCTACAAGTACATGTGGAAAACCATGTCAGCAAGACTACGTCAGCAAGGACACGTGGTGAAATAAGACAATGACGAGTGTCAAGTTGATTCAACATTTTAGGTATGTGAAAATCACAAATCTGAGTGAAACGTGGAAGCTACTAGGCTCATGACACATCATCAAGTGATGTAAGTAAGTGACGTCACTCCAAGAGTTTTACTTCGGGAGCTTTACCACTAGAAAATGACAAAAGCTTCAAAGTCCCGAATGTCGATGTCCCGAAGTGGACATGAGACGTCCGATCTGAAAGATCACTTCAGGAGCAGTCTCATCTGTCGATCTACTATAGTGGAAGGATAGTGTAAGTGAAAAAGTTAACCGACAACAAGTGATCTCCACCGTCTTGTGACTGACTCAGCAGGTGATCACTTCGGAGGAAAGAACGGGTTGAGATTTGAAATCTCCGAAGTCTGGAGACTCGAGGATATCTCGACCGTTAATCCGAGAGGGACACGGGTCAGAGGTTTGTCATCTCCGAAAGATTGACGTACAAAGGAAAGAAAGGGTTGAGACTCGAAATCTCCAAAGTCCGAAGACTCGAAGGGATTGTGACCGTTGATTCGAAGACCATGCGTCGTTAGATCGTGGACTTCGGGTGAAATGCTCCGGGAGCAAGCGAAGTTTGAGAATCGAGACTCCCGAAGCCCGAAAGGAGAAATTGATCTTTTCCGTTGGTTTGGAAGGCCACATGTCACTTGGTTGTTGAGACTAAGGATTGCGCGTGGAAGAAGAAAAGAAGGCAGGATAATTCAATAGATCGGAGCCATTGATCGAGGAGCACCGTCAAGATCGTGAGATCGACGGTCTCATTGTATTACAGGGCCAGGACATGCTTGGGTCTTAATTTTTCATAGGCGGGCTGCAATCGAAACCACGGTTTTGGAGAAAGGACGCGTGGAGGTTCGTAGTGAATTGCGGGGTGAAAAATGGGTTTCCCTCAAACTTCCTATGGACGCGCCCACAATCGCATGGTCACGTGAATTTCATAGCATAGGGATCTAGTGCTCGCTAGACCAAGTACGCGAAGCGCCTTTTGAATAGGCATTTGGTCACCACCAATGGTCACGTGAAAGGAAGGGGCTTAGCAAGAAAATCTAGCATCTACTGCAAAGTTTTTCTCAGGAAGGGAAAAGGCGCCAAAGGAACGAGCGCGCATAAGTTCTCTTTGTATCTGTCATAAAGGTCTGATTGTAGCTGCCAAAATAGAGTGATTGTATCTGCTAGAGAATTCCATGAGCTTGAGTGTGATGGCCAGAGGAACTGAAGAGTCTCGAGGTAACTGCCAGCGAAGTGAAGATTCATCATTTAGACAATTGATAGATGGAAATGCGTCGAAGACTATAACTTCCAAAGAAGCCGAAGAATCTCAGGATAATGGCCACTGATGAAGAACAGACTCAGGATGATCGCTAGAGAGGATGAAGAGTGGAGTGTATGCCCTGGCAGAGGACTTGGCATTATGAATATGCGCAGAACAGAGAATAGATGGTTGCTTCTATAGAGATTTATTCATGCGGGTTGAAGCATGATGTGAGCAAGAGCTGAAATGCACAGAAGAGGCGTAGCACGTTGAATGGAAATAATACACAGAGCATAAAGCGCAAAACAAAGAGACAAAACATAAATGCTTATCTGAGAGAGGAAGAGAAAGCTGAGGTGTGCATGCAGAGACAGAGCATAAGAACAAAAATCTCAAGGAGATGTGAGCAAGAAGACACTGATGGAGGCAGAGAAGAGCAGTGTAGTAGAACAATGAGGAGACTGGTAAGCCATTCATGAACACTATATCACTATAATAAATTTCAGTAAGCAAAGATTTATATTTCAGGGTGGTAGGGAGGTGCTAGAGATGACTACTGTCCTTAGAGTTTCAAGTGGGTTCTTGAACAAAGGGAGTTGTAGCTTCCATCTGGTTGCAGCCAGAAAAACCAGGGTGGCGGGGTGGTGTAAGGGAGAACTATTGTTCTCTGTTATACAGGTTGGTGCTTGTGTAACTGGAAGTTGGTGCTTCCATCCAGTTGGTGTTGGAACACTCATGGAGTTGGTGCTTCCTTCTAGTGGGTGCTAGAGAAACTAGGGAGTTGGTGCTTTTTCTAGTGGGTGCTAGAGAAACCAGAGAGTTGGTGCTCTTAGCAAGTTGCAGCTTGTAAAACAGAGGTTGTAGCCTCAAGAGGAGTTGGAGCTCCCAAGAATGATAATGTACCAAAAATAAACATTACTTATCATATCAAGAAGAATAGGTTTTTCCCTTTATGGGTTTCCTCAGGAAATATCTGTCTCTGTATATTTCATGTGTGTGATTGATGTTGAATATTCTATTTCTTACCTCCCTGCATTATTGTGATCGTCATTGAGTGTTCTGTAAAGAGTTTAAAATGGGAATAATTGTTTAAGCACAATAACCACTGATTCACCCCCCCCTCTTAGTTGTCCAAAAAAACCAAGAATCACAGATGAGCTATGTTTATTTTTAGTTTCTCACTCAATACATATTAGATAAACCTAATTTTGCAACTTGGTACCTACAAATTTACAAACATTGAGGCTTACAAATCACCATCTATGGTAGCTCAATAATTTTGACATTGTAAAAGCAAAGAGTAACAATTGTCAAAATACGTATATGATTTTCTAGTTATTTTTGAGAGAACTAAATATTGTATTTTTATTGTAATATAAACTTTTGTATTTTCAATTATGCTAAAATATAATGTAGATTAGGTTTCTATGGGCACCTAGTCATTCATGATGCTTCATTTGTAATATTTTTTTGATGTTTGAGAAAACCACATGCCTTCTTGTACCTTACTCGAGAAATGTGAGTTAGAAATGTGAGTTTTGTGACTCTACATTACCTACTATAATCTCAATACAGATTTGTTTCTATGTAACAATTTTATTTCGTGAACTTATACTTTTTCAATAATCCCTTTTATTCTTTTCCAAGAAAACCCTATGCACATTATCAAACATTAAAAGCATGAGGTAAGGGAACACATTTTTAGTAATCTTCAAGAGATTTACAATAGGTTTCTTACAATATATCCATGAATAATATTATCAGTTGCTGCAAAGTAGGAGAGATGGGAAAAAAACAAAATAGTAGAGGTTATTATTAAAACAATTATCGGTTTGCTATCGTGCCACAATGGTATTCAATTTTTTTTTTCTTTCTTAAAAGTTCAGTGTTTAATAATAAATAGACCCATTCTTATATTCATTTACTTTGTTTTAAGTAAGGCAATGAAGCAACCAAAGCCGGGTACACGTTTTGTTAAAAACCAAAGCTAAATAGAGGATGACCTATTGAATGGAGAAAATAAAATATCATGACTTAGGTTGTAGACATACATAGGTTATGTTAAAGGTTGAATGTTTATAATACTGAGTAAATTGGTTGTTACATTCATTTATGTCCTTGAGATATTTTGTTTTATTAAGTTATATTTCTTTTGCCAAGGCAACAAAGAAACCAAAGCCAAAGTCGAGTAGAAGTTTAAGATTCATTTACGTGACAAGTTTTGCCAAAGTTGAGTATGGGTTTTACATCCATTTATGTGACAGGTGAGAAACGATAAATTCAAAGAGAGAAAATCAAATATCGTGACTTAAGTTGCAGATATGTGTTTATTATGTTTAAGGTTGAGTGTTTATAATAATAAATAGATTGTTTTTTTTGTTCGTTAATTTATGTGACACATTTTGTTTTATTAAGTTATAAGGTAATGAACGAACCAAAGCCAAAGCTCAGTACATGATTTGTCCAAAAATGAGAGTTAAATAGTGTTTGTAAAAACACCACTTTATTAAAAGAATGCTATATTTAAAGGAAGAAATGTTATAGATGTAATGTAACATCTCAAGATTTTTATTGATCATAGTTTGTTAAGTTAAAGTTAATTAATTATTAAAATAAATACAATGAATCTTTTTACTATTTTATTATTTATGGTAGGTAAGAGAATTAATGAGGGGATAAGGCAGAGGAGGAATTGAATGAGGGGGAGGGATTCAAGAGAGTGGGATAAGGAAGAGGGGAGAGGACTTGGAAGGGGGTCTTCTTTTCTTTAGGGGAAAATTCTGGAAGAAGGGGAAGAGAAGGAGGAAAATTGGAAGGAAAGATTGTTTTTGGAACTTTTGCATGGGGCACTGTTGTTGCTGGGAACTTTGGGTTCGGGGGCCAGAAAACCACAAGGATTCTTGGAGCTAGGGAGCCGGAGAGGCTGTTCCTAGTTGGCTGGGAGGTAAATATTCAGTTTCAGGAAAACATTCAGGCAAGCACTTCAACAAGCAATTTGAATAGGACAACCTTCTTCTTGAAGAGGTAAATTTCGAAATTATTATTATTTGTACTAAATTCAAGAAATTTCAAGTTATAGTAGTTATAGATATACTATTTGATGTCTTAGATTTTGTTCTTAAATCTTGCAACTAGAATGGAAGAAATCCTCTATCATGGTTAAACATAAATATTGATTAACTCTAGTTTTAAAGCCATTATCGCTGTTACAAATGGTATCAGAGCCCGGTTTCAAAACTGAAACCTAGGGCTTGACCACCCACATAACTTTACAATCTGTTCCCCAAAAACAACCCCTAACCTACTTCCCAAGAACCCTTTATTTACTTGCTAGAAACCCTTTATTTATATACCATAAACCCTATGTAGACTACCCAGAAGAACCGTGAAGGAGAGAGTTGTGGCCAAAAAACAATTCCCATGTTTCAACCACCTATAAGAATCCTCACCTACATAAGACCGAGAATTAACAAAAGTCAGATTCACAAATTTTTTCTTATAAACAAAGGATTATGAAAAATATGTAAACAAGAAGTAGAACTCAAAAATCCCATTTCTTTCCATTACTTAAACACAACTTGTAAGAGTTCCATCCACTCTGCAATATTTCAAAATGAGATGATGAACGATAAAAAAAAAATCCATGCAATGGCTTAAATATGGAAATCGACATTCATCTTTAGTTTTGGTCTAGACCTTCTCACTATTATTATACTCTAATATTTATATTCTATTTCTTAGCAAGTGCTTCAAGTGATTACAAAACCTTAGCCTGGATAATCACACAGATACATTTAGCCTAAATCTTTGTGATAAACAAAAGTCTGAATCAACATAAAACACATATAATCCAAAGTTCCATAACATAAACTACAATTGAGCTGCCATGAAATTGAAGACATCAATAATATGATTCATAAATCCATCTTATTCTATGTGGGAAAAAAAGAAGAAGAAAGTAAACACATCTCAGATTCCAAGCAACTACATGCAACTTCAAGGAAAGCTTCCAATGCTCTAAATTCAAATGGAAAAACTTTTGGACCATTTTCATAGGCATTCATATCTGGCTTTGAACCATCTCCCCATGTATCAGATTTCTCTAGAAAGACATTTTCACGAAATTTTTTAAGCTGTTGAAGTTCTCCATTGTTCATAGAACTTGATAAAGTAGGCATCATGCCAGATAGTGATGTTCTTAAAATGTCCTTATTGGCAACATCAACAGTGTATCACTATTTCGACCTGTTGGGCAGGCACATGAAGTCTACGCTGGAGGTTGACAATGAAGGGAACCACGATATCTCTTGAATTGAGCAAAATGACCTCCTGGGAAGTGATGATGGCCTTTATGTGCTCCAAATTTATTACAATGTCTCACTCTCGGCCAACTATGGTGAAAGGATAAGAAAGCAAAGGGTCAAAAATCCACAGATCCTTGTCCAAGAGCCTCGTGTGTCGCATAATCACATGTTTTCCATCCTCCACGACCTGCGCCTGCTCGTAGGCATCCAACATCAACCACACCACCACACCCATCCATTTCTTTCATAGCCCCATGCCAATTATCACCCCCTCCTCTATGTCGTCTCCACCATTAGTGGCCAGCTTGGTCACCATCCTTGGCCACATTGTTTCCATTTGTATGGATAATACAAACGTTTGAGACTCGCAGAACCTTGAATGAATTCTGAGCAAGACCAACACACAAGTCAATGCCCTACTCAAAACCCAATGCACCAAGCCCATAAACCACGAGGTGGGGTTCTACTACCATCGCAAGCCAACACATAGATCAACGCCCAAGACCAAGTGTCACACACCCACTACGGGAACTAATATTTTTCGGCTTTTTCCTTCTTTTCCCCAAGGAATAGAATCCCCGAGTTCCGATGGGGCCTGATGCAGACCCTACCATCCCTTATCCTTACCCATGTGGTCATTGGATATGACCACTGGCCTTACCAGAGAGGTGCTTCCGACTTTCGTGATTCGGGAAATCGCAATGCATGTGCTCCCCTGCTCTCTGGTCTCTCGAAGTGCTGAAATCCGAAAGGAACCAATAGTTCGTCACATCTAACAATGCCTCAGATTAAAACCTAGCATTCCACCTTTCAGAGTCTCACGTACTGGGTTTTCACGGTAGAAGAGGATGGGGGGGTTCATACCCTTCGGTTTTCCGGGTGCCGAAACACCAGAAACCAAATCTACATGTGCTAAGCTATATTGGGATTTCACAAGTTGGGAATTTGGGACTGGCGTGTACTAGGGACTTGCCTCTAGATATCCCGGGTGTTGAAATACCGGGACATCAAGACTTATCCGTGCTATTATTATTTCGGGGTTTCGCAAGTCAGGGTTTTGGGACTGGCGAGTACAAGAGATTTTCCTTTTGGTATCCCAAATGCCGAAACTCCGATGGGTTAGATCTCTGCCACGTGTCGCCCTGGATCCAACAATCTAGAATAAACCTCGCGATTTCAGTGATTGTGAATCCTCGTTCTTCACCACCCTTATACGCCTAAGTTTCGAAACCCCGGTGGCTTCCGGATGTTCGCCACCTGTCCTCCAACGATCCAACGGTTGAAGTGATTTTAGGACTTCTTTCGTGTGCCTATCTCCGGATCCAACGACTGTCGGTCCCCGCTCCATATCTGATGGTTCTATACCATCCGTTTAGATCCTCTCCTCTTGTACGTTATCCCGTGTGCCTGGACGTAGGATTTCAATGGTCCAGATCCACACTCTATAGTTGATCTAAGGGCTGTTGTTTCTCTTCCTCCTAAGCTTTGGCTTTCTTCTCGATCTCGGAAGATTCCGACGCTTCAAAGGTCTCAGCTTTCGATCTTCTACTGCAAGCCGACTATTGGGTCTCGCCAGCACTTACGAAAAGTGTTGTCCCTCCTGAGCTTTCTTAGCTATGAAGGAATTAAGAGTTTTGCGCTCTTTCTCCTGGACTTGACTCTTAGAAGAGTCTTCCGCACACCCCTTGCGCTCATTCGTCAAGTCTAGGACTTGAGTGAGTCTTGGTCTCTACTTGCCTCACAGGGAGCCTGTGCATAACTACACTACCTCTCATGAGCTTAACAAAATTCGTCCTCCAAGGGACTCTAGATAGCTAGGAAGGTTGGCATGTGTACATGAGACTATGCCTAAGGTCGACGAACTCACAGTTTGTGGCTCTAACTCAAGCCGCCTCAAGACACAAGTATTTACGAGTACCAATCATGTCCTATCCATATAATCTCTTACTGGCCTAATTATACAGCCAAGCAGTAAGGAAAGAGACACAGTATATTCATTCAGAAATCAAGCACAATTCCTGAAACATACACCATATAACCAAATTCATGCCCAGTTACAGCTAAATTACACAGAGTAAGAAATCACTTATCTATTACAGGTTGTCGCCAACCAACTAACTGTGGGTGTTCGTCCTTCCACCCGACCATAGTCTTAGAGGCATTCAATATTAACACTCTGGCCACCCCTGTTCCAAGCCATGATATCACCAGGGAACTCTCACTCTTCTCGAGGGTTCTCTCTCTGTTTCAGTTTCTGTTCGGGTCCTGTTTTCTGCAACTCAGAGCTTTCTCACTCATTTGTGGCCTCGACGAGGTTTCTCAGATGCTCTTCAGCATCAAGCTCGCAACCTTCTGTTCATGATCCACTAGAGAGATTTGCGCCTCTCCCTTGCGAGATCCCATTCTCGTCTCGTGTGTCCTTCTCCTTTCCTCTTTGTCCCTCTTACCTTGGACGGTTTCGTTGACCTATCCTGTTCCTTCTGTCATAAGGAAACTCAGGTCTCCAGGTCCCTGCAGTACTTTGGGCTAACAACCCATGTTTCCATTCATGGGGGTGGTTGGTGATTCAACCACCATCCTTTCTTCATTGTCTGATTTCCTTTCCTTGGGATTCGAAGGAGGTTTGTCATCCTTATCATGAATATTTGGGGTTATTTCATATATGAACCCTCTTGTATGGTTTTCACATTCTTCCTCTAGTGATATCATGGCCAGTACTTTCAAGGCTTCACCCCCACAGTCAGTTATTTGGAAACTCAGTCAATAATACATTTACATTGTCCTCATGACTTAGCATGGTAATTCCTATTTTATGATTAATTACAAATTGGGGGAAACAGGGTGTTATAATTCCCTCCCCCTTAAAGGAACACCGTCCTCCGTGTTCTTTCTCAAAAACACTTGTCATGCCTTTCTCATTTAGCCACTTCATAAGTCTTGACCTTCGTCCTCGGTCAGGTCCTTTTTCAGGATCTTAGTCTTCGTCACATGCCTTCAATAATTCTTGGAGCACAAGCACATTAATCACAATTTTGTGCGAAAACATCTTATTGTTGTTCAAAATTCAAAATGAAAATTTCATAATCTTAGCACAATACTTATCTGTGCAGTTTGTGGATCTGTATCCACATGGTAGTTTTGTTATCCATGCTCATCGCTTTTCTTGATGTACCCATTGGGTGCATGATTTCCAATTCAATAGTTCACAAGAGCTATCATGATTTCATCTTCCTTTCCAANTTTTTTTTTTTTTAATTATAATTTTTTTTTCACACGGGAAACTACCCACTGTGTGCATGATCCCAATAGTTTACAAGAATTATTAAGGTCTCCTCTTCCCTACAGTCACTCACCCTCTAGGCCCAGGCTCATGCATCCCCTTCACTGTTATACAGTCCCTCAGGTGATGCATCTTGCCCTGCCGAGTTTTTCTCTCACGAGAAAATTTTAAAGACTCTATCACGTCTTACAGTCGAGGCGTCCCTCAAACTTGATCTGTCGAGGCATCCCTCCAGATTGTGTTACCTCAAAACAATATTTTTTAGGCCATCATGGCTTATCACGGGGTTTTCATGGCTCAGTAGTAGCCACGTTCATCGTTTTCAGCTGTGACAACCTTCATTTGTCCTTTCAGGACAAATCTTTTCTTCTCACCTGTATCACAGGTACACAAGGTTCGTGAGACATCATTATAAATTCTAACTTTCGGAATTCTATTGTAAATCTGTCACCTACAGATTTTCTATTCCACAATTTGTTTTCATATTTGTTCCGCACAGGAACCAGATTCATAATTATGGGACTTTCCTTCCCATAACATTTTAGCTCAGCAAGAAATCGGTCTTCCTTATGGGCTTACAACATTGCCATATCCAAGACTCCTTCTTCATGTAGTCATTCCTCAGCTAATCAAATTGTTAGTTCTCATGCACATACATTTTATTGCACCTTTACAACATCGTCACAACAATTTCATAATGGTGCATACTAACAATCAAATTCACTTTCTCAAAAGGAAATACCATTCCTTGCAAATTGGCTCAGCAGGCAATCGGTCTTTCCTATGGGCCTACTTTACTGCCATATCCATGACCCTCTGCTTCCTGCAATTCATTCTTCAATCAACCAAACAAATTGTTAGATTTTCCATGTATATATATATATATATATATATATATATATATATATATATATATTTCAAAACGTAATCCAACATTTCAAAGGGTTTTAACAAATGTGCCACTATCCCTGGCCACATTCATACCCAATGCACTCTTGCATTGTTATTCAAGTTCGCCACACTTTATGACTGGTTCTTGGCCATGGGGTGTTGGAATTTAACCAACCTCTTCTTCATATGGTTTATTCATTTTTCTTTCATTCTTACAGTAGGACCATACTGCCTGCTATAGGTCGATCATGATCCCAAATCAGTACACACAAACTCAAAAGTTTCACATGAATGCCTTTATGCATTCCTTGATTTTCCATGCATTCATGACATATCAGTTCATGAATTATTCCAAGGGTTACAAACAATGTTTACTACCAGAGGTTCATACCTCCATCATTCAGGTTCTCCTTCCTGAGTCATACCTTACTTGGGTATCCAAGGCATACAACTGCCCTTTCAATTTTCAGGTATAACATGCAATAATAAAATATTTCGGAAGGGGTTCTTACCAAATCCCTTCATACCCTATGCCACATAGGCACAAATATATTTATACCGGTTCTTGGCTGCTAGCACCCTTTCTCTGTTCTCTACATTATCAGTAGTGCTTTAGCGGGATTTTCACAGTCTCGTCAACAACCTTTCGACCGTAGCCTTTCCATGGTCACCCTCTTCTTGAAGTTGTTCATTATTGGCAACTGTCTTCCTCAACACTTCCAATATTATTCCTTTCTACACATGACATACACCATAGGCACATTAATCGTCATGTAAATTAAAATGCAAATATCATAGCGTTTAATTAATAAAAACATTTTCAGGCATGTTTAGCATATCTGTATGCACTTCATCACATT
>ML778708.1:281554-292867 GCA_009831015.1 Picea engelmannii
TTTGATAAAGGGGCTTACATATGTATAAAGGACTTTACATTTGTTAAAAAAGAAAAGAAAAAGGGATTTACAATCGCATGTAGTTGTAAAAAAATGGGGGGTTTATATATATTATAAGGGATAAATTATAGGAATTATAATTATATTTTAATGGAAGAGTAACAAATTAATTAATGTTGATAAATTAATTAAAGATAATTGATCTAGGTAAATTAATTTTAATGATTAATAAATTGATAATTTATGAGATTAGGTGTATTATAATTAAAAATATTATAAGGGAGATTAATATGAGTGGTGCATATTGATACACAGATGTGTTTGATGCTTGATTAAATACACAAGTTAGAGTAATTGATGATTATTGTGTAGAACTAACATAACTAGCAAGGTGAGAGAGTTGTTAGAATTCATGAATGAAGTTACCAAGCTTAGAGGCTTTTGACCTTGACCCTTAGCCAGTTACCTTATAGGATTAATGTTTGTTTACAGACAATTATAAATAACTTACGCCTAACCCTATGTTTGCAAGTATAAGTTTGAGCAAATGTAGAATGCCTTAAAATCTTCATTGATAAGCATTAGGTTTAATGCATATTCAATTATTCAAGATGGTTAAGACTCGAGGAAATCGAGGCCGAGGGGCATCATTGCAAGGACCACCAACGTCGGTGCTACCACCACCATCGCCTGAATTAGCTCTCATTTTGCGCTCCTTAGAGGCTATTAATGAGACATTAAAGGAACGCCAGTCAACATATGTCGAAGTGGAACCCCCACCATCTAGAGTGGGTAACCCTGAAGTGTCGAGGGACTCAGAGGGAGGGCCTCCACTAGGGGACATCGCCAGAGAACTACATAAGATAAAACTCCCAGAGTTTGCTGGGGGTCGTGGAAGTGAACATGCAGAGGCCTGGTTGGAAGGAATGAAACAATGTTTTTCCTTAAGAGACTATGCTTCCACATCAAAGGAGAAGATAACGATCTTTCAGTTGAGGGATAGTGCCTTGAACTGGTGGGGTAACCTGGAGAGGCAGTTGCACCTTACCCCAGACACCATCTCATGGGAGATTTTTGAGGAAAGGTTCCAGAGGAAATATTTTCCTGCGTACTACGAGGAACAACAGGTAGGAGCATTTCATGCTCTAATTTAGGGAAACAGGACCGTTGAAGAATACGAGATCAGGTTGATGGAGTTAATAAAATATGTCTCATACATGGATACCGATCAATTACAAGAATAACGTTTTGTGTACGGGTTAAATCCTAAGGTAAGGGCCATGATACGGATGTGGAAACCATCATCAATAGCCGAAGTCGATGAAAATGCTCGTTATGCGGAGGAGCATATGCGATTAAACGAAGGTATGAGGTTAACCATTCCACAACATCCTGGATTCATGGGGAAGGCCCCTAAGAATTTCTCCAGGGGAGGAAGCTCTAGGCCACCTTCTTATGGTAATAGAGTCACTCCTAGAGAAGTTACAACATCTATTTCAATGGTAGCGAGTGCAACATCCCACTCATTTCCAACAATGCAGGAAGGTCCATGACCTTCTGAGGGAGCAACAAGTAGGGGCAGGGGTTCTAGAGGAAGGAAATCATTTTAGAGACCGTCATAGGGAAGTGTGCAGGTTCCATCTCGTGTTACTTGTTGGGGGTGTGCAGGACCTCATTACCAACGTGATTGTCTAGAGTCATAAGAAAGCTTTGTGCATAGAGAAGGAAAGGCTCCAATGGGAAGAGAAAGTAGTAGCCACTAGATTTATGCAGTGGTTAATAATCACCAGGCAGAATATCAATCCATGGTGGTGGAGTTGTCAGGTATGCTAAATCATGTCAATGTTAAAAATTTGTTTGATTCTGGTGCTACAAATAGTTTCATTTCACCTTGTGCATTAGAAAAGTGTGTGTTGGAAGTCTACGAGCACGATGAATTTAAACAAGTCGAGATGGGTTCGAAGGAAAAACAAGCGGTAGGACCTAGCATTGATAATTGTCTAGTAGACCTGTAAGTCTGTACTACTAGGTTAAAGGTGTATGTCACTACTCTAGGGACGTATGACATAATCATTGGAATGGACTGGTTAGAAGCTCATTGAGCTATGGTAGATTGTTTCACAAAAAAGGTGCTTTGTGTTAACGATGAAGGAAGGTCAGTAGAGATCCACGGTGTACAGAGGAAGGTGTCTCTACGCTTTATCTCGACCATAAAGGTTAAATGTTGCATGAGGTAAGGTTGTCGATTATATGTAGTGGAAGCAGTCAATGAAGGGAAAGGACCCTCCATGGATCAATATCCAGTATTGTCGGAGTTTAAGGATGTTTTTCTGAAAGAGTTGCCAGGGTTACCTCCTAAGAGGGAGCTTTATTTTACCATTGAGATAAAACTTGGTGTGGAGACAATTTCCAAGATACCGTATAGGATGACGGTGCCAAAAATTTGTGAATTGCAGATGCAGTTGAAGGAACTACTTGACTTAGGGATAATAAGGCCTAGTGTTTCATCTTGGGGTGCACTAGTCATTTTTGTCAAGAAGAAGGATGGTTCCTTATGACTGTGTATAGATTACATGGACTTTAACCATGCTACAATGAAAAATAGGTACCCAATGCCATGGATAAATTATCTCTTTGATCATATGAAAGGAACAACAATTTTATCAAAAATTGATCTGCGATCAGGGTATCACCAGTTAAGGATTAGTAAGGCGATATTTCTAAATCTGCCTTTCGAACTCGGTTTGGGAATTATGATTTCATGGTAGTACCTTTTGGTTTGACCAATGCAACAACAATACTCATTATCCTCATGAATGGTGTATTCTTAAAGTACTTAGATCGCCTTGTACAGGTCTTTCTGGATGATATCCTCATCTATTCCAGGAACGAAAGAAAACACGAGGAACACTTGCGAGTGGTGTTGCCATGCCTTAGAGAGAATAAATTATATGGAAAGTTGTCGAAGTGTTATTTCTTCTAGAAATAGATTCACTATTTAGGTCATATCATTTTCGGTGAAGGAATCTTTGTGGACCCAGAAAAGGTGAAGGCCATTATGGAATGGCTAGTGCCGAAAAATTCTCATGAGGTGAGAAGCTTCATGGGGCTAGTTGGTTATTATCGAAGGTTTGTGGAAGGGTTATCTAAGATAGAAAAACCCATCACCACCTTGCAATGCAAGGGGGTGAGGTATGAATGGACACATGAATGAGATATTACATTCATCGAGCTTAAGAGGTTACAAACTAGTGCACCAATTCTACGAGTTCCGGATATGGAAAAAGAATTCACATTCTGCATAAATGCCTTGAAGCAAGGATTGAGTGCCTTGCTAATGCAGGATGGGGGAGTGATAGCATATGCATCAATAAATTTGAAGCAACATGAGGAGCTTTAGGCTACTCATGATTTAGAGTTGGCAGCTATAATGCTAGCTCTGAAGCTTTGGAGGCATTATCTAGTGGGGAAAATCTTTGAGCTCAAAACAAACCATGAAAGCTTAAAGCATCTCTTCACTCAAAGGGATCTCAATGCCAGGCATAGGTGATGGAGTGAGTTTATGAGTGAGTACGATTTTGGAATTTCGTACATCAAGGGAAAGGACAATGTGGTCGCGGATGCCCTGAGTAGGATACCACATGTCTTCTCCTTGGTACCCTTAAAAGTTAATCTGAGGGAGCGAGTGTTAGGGAAACTCCTTGCATATAGTTGGTATTTAAAGGTTACTTCAACCCTCCAGAGTGGGAGGTAGTTATAACCTAGGTATGAAGGATATATCCTTGAAGAAGATGGATTGTTAAGATATCAAGGAAGGATGTACATCCCCGAAGGTGGGGATATTCGAAGCATCATACTCAAGGAAGCCCATAGAGCACTTTATTGTGCACATCTGGGTGTGAAGAAAATGTACGCAGACATGAAGAAGCTTTTCTTCTGGGTAGGCATGAAGCGTGATGTAGTCCATTTCGTCACCAAGTGCCTAGAGTGTCAACAAGTGAAGGTTGACCACTGCCACCCGACAGGTCTCCTACAACCGCATGATGTTCCTATCCAAGTGGGAAGTCATTTCTATGGATTTTGTTGTGGGATTGCTGCTCACATCGCACATACACAATGTCATTCTTGTGATAGTTGATAAGTTGACCAAAAGTGCTCATTTTATTCTAGTTAGAGACACTTATGATGTCACTGATGTGGCACGCGTGTTTATAAGTGAGGTCATCCATCTGCATGGGTTACCCAAGAATATCATTTTAGATAGGGATTCCTGATTCACATTTAGGTTTTGGACAATTTTGCAGTCAATGTTGGGAAATCAGTTGAACTTAAGCACAACATATCATCCCGAAACAAATGGGAAAACTGCGAGAGTAAATCAAGTTATGGAAGACATGCTTAGGATGTATGTTATGGATAATCAAACCCATTGGGAGAAGTACCTACCTTTGGTAGAGTTCAACTACAATAACAGTTTTCATAGCTCCATTGGAATGCCACCCTATGAAGCTCTGTATGGAAGGCCATGCAGGACACCGTTGAGTTGGGAAAGGTTAGAAGAATGAGTGACAGTTGGGCCATAATTGATTCAAGAGATGGAGTAACAAGTGATTCAG
Organism: Picea engelmannii; assembly: GCA_009831015.1. Lineage (NCBI taxonomy): Eukaryota > Viridiplantae > Streptophyta > Pinopsida > Pinales > Pinaceae > Picea > Picea engelmannii. The sequence goes on from ML778708.1 coordinate 286,171, forward strand.
ATTAGGCAACAACTAAAGGAAGCATAAGATAGTTTTAAAAGTTGTGTTGATGCAGATAGGATTGACCAAAGTTATAAAGTGGGAGATCAGGTTTTCATTCGTATCAGGCCTAATAAGAGTACCAATCGGTTTGGGAAGGGGACAAAGTTGTCGCCTCGATTTATAGGACCGTTCAAAATCCAAGAGAGAATTGGACCCATTTCCTATCGTCTCGTACTGCCACCCCACTTGCATAAAACTCATAATGTTTTTCATGTATCTATTCTACGTCATTATGTTGCCGACAAATCTCATAAACTGAATTGGAAGGAATTACAAGTATCAGACATGGGAAACCTCATGGTCGAACCATTACGCATGTTGGAATGTAGGGTCCAACAACTCATGAATCGTCTGGTAGACCAAATTAAGGTAAAGTGGGACAAGTATAACCCATGATCTGCTACTTGGGAGGATGAAGAGACCTTACGACGAGATCATCCATCACTTTTTTGACCACCTCGAGAATATGTTTCCCGAAGGTTGGGTGTATGTAATGCCACCTTTTGACTTAGATAACTAGAATTACTTAAGGCTTAATCATATTTTATTTTCTATTAACCGTGAAACTCTTAATGATACACTTGAAATTTTAAGACATATGGACCTATGTGAATGTCAATTCTATGAATGTTTATCGTTATTTGAATTATGATGGATATTATGCAATCTATTTCTAACTTGAAAATTTTGACATTTAAATTTGTTGGTACATGGCTACCGAATTGAGGATATGATTAAATGCATTTACATGATGATAATGCATTGATATGTATGAGTTTGTGTTATAGACTAATCTGCAGGGCAATGGGCTATGGAATATCCAAAGGACAATGATAATAAAAGGTTGATGTCGTGAACATCGACTTAGAAACAATATGGTATGAATCTTTGTATGTGAAATTATGTTGGTTCAAATGCATTTCTATAATATGTGGACAAGTGGAGGTTTTTCAGGTGGCAAGACTGCCTAAAATTGAATATACGATGACAAAATTCCTAGCAACATAGTGCCACTGTATGGTCCATGGTAGGGTGTTGACCCTAGTTCTATTAAGAGGGGTGGATGCATTTACCACCGTGTATCCTCTGAAACCTAGAGTCATGGGAGGATGGTGTTAGATTACGCTCCCCTAGACGTGTGATGATGATTGCCAGTGACTTGCTGGGGAAGCTTGGTCAAGAGAGTTGACACTTCCACTTACGGGTTCTATCTGGAGTTAGGTCAATATAGTTGACGTTCCAAGATAGTCCAATAGAGGAAGGATAGGGATGGAAGATGGAAGTAGGTTAGGGAGGAAGGATGACTATAAGTAGTTGAGAGTGTGTGGAGTTATCACCTTATAGTTGAATTTCTTGATTTCCTCTTGTTGAAANAATATATATATATATATATATATATATATATGTGTGTGTGTGTGTGTGTGTGTGTGTGTGTGTGTGTGTGTGTGTGTGTGTTTATATTTGCTTAACTGAACTACAATTATATAAGTGAATGTTTCTTGTGCTTAATTATTATAATTGAGGAATTTTGCGAACATTTTAAATGGTTTACTATCCTTTATGAAGTGAATGGTATTGTTGATTGGATTGGACGCATACACAAATTACTTTGGGTGTGATAATTATTATCATTAGTACATCTGCAAGTCCTGTATGTTCTAGCTACACATGCATGCCTTGTACATGTATACCAATATGTATACGTGTTTTAAATTGATGATGTTATTTATCTGATATGGATGCATGAATCATGTATCATTACCCTTGTATTGTAAATTAGTCTAACTTCGGGACAAAGTTTCTTGAAGGGTGAGTGTATGTAACAACCCAATTGATTTTTATTGATCATAGTTTGTTAAGTTAAAGTTAATTAATTATTAAAATAAATACAATGAATATTTTTACTATTTTATTATTTATGGTAGGTAAGGGAATTAATGAGGGGATAAGGCAATTGGGGAATTGAATGAGGGGGAGGGATTCAAGAGAAGGGGATAAGGAAGAGGGGATAGGACTTGGAAGGGGGTCTTCTTTTCTTTGGGGGAAAATTCTGGAAGAAGGGGAAGAGGAGGAGGAAAATTGGAAGGAAAGATTGTTTTGGGAACTTTTATAGGGGGCACTGTTGTTGTTGGGAACTTTGGGTTCAGGGGCCAAGAAACCGCAAGGATTCCTTGAGCTAGGGAGCCGAAGAGACTATTCCTAGTTGGCTGGGAGGTAAATATTCATTTTCATGCAAGCATTCATGAAAACATTTAGGAAAACACTTCAACAAGTAATTTCAACAGGACGACCTTCTTTTTCAAGAGGTAAATTCTGAAATTATTATTTTTGTACTAAATTCAAGAAATTTCAAGTTATAATAGTTATAGATATACTATGTGATGTCTTAGATTTTTTTCTTAAATCTTGCAACAAGAATGGAAGAAATCCCCTATCATGGTTAAACATAAATATTGATTTACTCTAGTTTTAAAGCCATTATGACTATTACATGTAAGTTCAAGTCTACATGGATTGCCTACATTTAATTTAATTTAAAAATTGTTGAGTGGGTATTTTGTGTCATTATTTTACTATTTAATTTGATATTAGGGTGGCGAGGAAAATGTTAAAAGCAGTGACACGGTAAAAGTAATATTAATAGAAAGTAGAGATGGAATTTGATCATTAATTTGTTATTAAGTGAAATATGAAATATATTTGAAAATATTGTTTATAGTCAAATTGACAAAGTTACATCTATAATGGGATTTGACTATTTATTTATTACTAAATGAACTTTGAAATATAATTAAAAAATGGTTAAATTTGACAAGTTACATCCAAAATATTAAAAAAACAATCAAAAATAAAAAAGAGAGGATGGTAAGATATCTTTCCCAAATAAAAACATCAATCTTACCCTTAGTTTAAAAAAAAATATCTCTATTGAATTATGTTAGTCATCAAACTAAACAATGAGGTTTGAGGTTGGGGATTGTTAAATACAATGAACATCAAAATATATAATTGTGTTTCCATATCTTCGGAAGCATTGTAGATATTTGAAATGGAAAATCTTATCTCACACTCTTGATGTCAAGCTTATAGGCTATTTTGATTGTAAGTTTTTGAAATCATTTGAACAAAATATTTATCATAAACTACATATAAAATGTTAAAATGCTCTCAAAAGGAAGTAAGGATATTGATTTAAGTAAATTTGAAATACTAATAAATGAACTCTATCTTATATGTATTTTATATGCAATTGATCAAATGAAACATTAAATTGTCTTATAATATAATTAAAAAGTTGTTATGGGAACTTTGGAAACAAATTTATAACTTTTCTAATTAATACAAAACCAAACTAAATTAATTATAAATCAATTACAATATATTTGCACGAGGGAGGTATAATAAAGAGCACTCCCTATGACTAGTAAAATCAAATGAGTGATAAGTATGCATGATTCATTAACTTAAATATGACGTGCTAAATGCATGCATGCAATGGGATACACTTGATGTAAAATGTAATGAATAATTAATATTGTGTTATATTCTCATGTAATATGAAATAAAATCGTGAGTTGCTTCATCACTAAAATGGTCATTAAATTCAAAGATTAGTATGATCATGATGTATCTCATATAATCATGAATATTTGGTGTAGACTCCCTCCTCCTTTCATGGGGTTCTGGACTTCCTGGTCTAGGATTTTTCTAAATACTGAGTCAGATCGACTTTTCGGGCTCCTTCTTGAACCCCAAATGATTTTACCCAGGCTTCTTATCTCCTTAAGCGCAAACTTTATGGAACCCGCGGGCCCTCTCCTTAGACACTCCTGGCTATCTTTACTTCGCGGGCACTAGCTCCTTCTGCTATGCCCCTTCTTTTAATATGACCTCGGGCTGTGACCTGGGGCTAGAACTCTTAAATCCCTTCAGAATTATGACTTCATCCGTTTCAACCACAATTGTCGCGAATTCCTCCAAATCTTGAACAATGAACATAACTGGCTCAAGAATCGATGGTTCTCACCCATCCAACAATCAAGGACTGCAATCCCCTCGGACTCCGGCCTTCGGGAATTTCAACTGCAGTTGTCAACGATTCCTCCGAATCCCGAACCAACAAACACAACTGGCCCCTTTATGTTTCTTTGCACAGGTCCTTCAAAAACCCCGCAAGTTCTCCTTGCCTTGGTGCTTTTATCTCATCACACGACCTCGGGCTATGACCCGACGCTTATCCCAAATGGTATTTCGGTACTTCACGCTTCGGGAGTCTTCACACCACTCGATTCCAGATCTCTCGATACCCGGATTGACAAAATCACTTTACTTAGATCGATGACCGGATCTGCTTCGCAGTCGACGACTGTGATTGCCTCTTCAGAACTCCGAATCGGCCAGTTCCAGCCAATGGACGCTAGCTTCTCTTCCTAGGCCCACCTATCACATGACCTCGGGCTATGACCTGGGGCTCAACTCCTGAGCGCTTTGCAACCCCACACTTCATGTTATCAACACTCTGTTCCTCGTAAATTCTCTGAGTTGGGAATCCACAAATTCGTTTATCTGTTGCCACGTCCCCGCCTTCCAACCAACGACTAGGATCTCATCTCCCTGGATGATGGAAGGTCCCAATTGGCTTCAGGAATTTGGGACTTCGTGAGTCTTCTCTCATATGCACTTTCAAAGGAATTAAGGCTCGTGCACTTACCACTAGATCCAACGACTATTGGTCCACGCGCTCAGATCTAATGACTGAGATCTATTCCCCTCTGCGCTCGTTCCTCGTTGTCTGGAATTTGATCTGACGGTTTAGATCCTTCCTAGTGATTGATCCAACGGTCACTATTGCGCCTCCTCTTGAGCTTACGCTTTCTTCCCTGACTTGGAAGATTTCAAACGTTTCAAAGGCTTCACCTTTGAACTACCTCTTGCGAGCCCTGATATATTGGGTCTCAATGGTGCTTTCCCTCCTGAGCTTTGGCAATGAATTTTAACCTCGGTCATGGCACACACTTGTGCTCTATGTGCACTTTTCATTGTCTCTCCCAAGCTGATAAATCGCTTGGCCTTCCAAGGGACTCGACCCTCCGCTTCCTTAAAAAAATTATGGTTCCCTCCTAGCACACCCTACGCTCGTCCTCCTAAGCTTGTAAAGTGGAACTACTTTACCACTGACACACTCCTTGAGCTTGAATGGCCTTCAGATGGCTTCAAAATTTCAACACTCCATCTAAGTGTTGGCCTGGTGCACTCCTTGCACAGGTCTTTCTCAACCCTGAACTCTTCTTTTGGTTCTCTGATGCATCTCCTGCATCCGCTTGATACACTCTTGCGGATCTACTAGACAGAGTGTTCAACAACTCTGTGAGTGTCTCTCCTCCGACACTCTTCTCCTGGAACTCAAAACAAAGTTCTCATGTGCGCACTCATACCTTCTCAATGCCCACCTGATAGAGCTCTACAAAACCTTCAACAATTCTATTCTCTCCTCTGTGCCTTCTCTGCACAGTCTTCCTCTAGAGTATTTAGTAAATTTGAGGATCTCCTCTTGAGTCTGCAAACTATCCTGGTGTGCCATCCTGACACATTCTCTCCTGAATTCGAAGCAGATTTCAAATACACATTCCTTGCGTTGGCTCACATAGTCTTCAACACTCTGTCGCGCACTCCTTGGACTTAGCCTAAAGAACCCAGAAACAATTCCATCAAACTCACAGATAGATAATTTCTATCTATCCCTGCAGATGGAAACTATCACATACATCTACAACATAAATAAACACACAAAGAACATTCATAAAACACAGGTAACCACATCAAGAATCTCATGCAGGAAAAACTGCTCTTTTTCATTAACATAAATGTCTGGTTACAATGTGTATAAAATATCGGACTGCAACAAAGTCTCGACTCTCTCCTCCCCTCTACTCCTAATATGTTCTCTGATGAATTTAGATACAAAGATATTTTTACAGAAGAGGGGCTCCTCAAGATCTCCCTTCATCTACCTACTCTCATTAATTACATTGAATTACATTCAATGACCATCTAGTCCGAATCAGATCTAGATCTCATCAGCTTGTCAGCCATTAAAGGCGACATCATCTCTTGCGTGCACAAAGGCATCGATTTGTCTCTTCCAACCTTACAACGTTTAATTGCATTTAATATAAATTGAAATTTAAAATGAGGGAAAAATGAGAGGGCTGGCACCTCTCCCCTCATTGAATGGACTTTGATGTGCTAGAATGCTCTCGCGTTGCTGAGGTGGAGCGATGCTCTTGCATCAATATTCCTAGAGTTGAGTTTTTCCATGACATTATTTTTACTTTCACAATATTGTTGTTATGCCCATTCTTCTCAACTTAAATTGTTGGTTAATCTAAAGACAATAAATAGGAAAAGTAAATAGATGAAGAGTTATCATTTCGAGCAATTTTTATCTTTCTTGAGATAGATTGTTGAGGACTTTTGTTGTTGGCTGTATATATGTTTATAGTGGGTATGTGTTATATTCTTTGCATGTGTGTGGGGGATGCATCGGATTTGTTGATAAGGTCTGACGATCCCACCACCAATAGCTCCCTGTGTACGTTTGCGCCTGGTGTTTTTCCATGGGGGTGTTGTAGGGTGGCCAAGATTGAACCGTCCT
>ML778708.1:293000-331903 GCA_009831015.1 Picea engelmannii
TTAGCATTTTTTTCATTATTTTTAGTGGGTTTCTAAATCAATCCCGGTTTAAGGAATTAGGGTTTTGGTAGCTACAAAATACGTAAAATATTTTATATATTGTATTTTGAATGGTGAAATTAATACAATGAAGAGTTGAGAGGTACATCACCAAGGAAGGCTTGTTTTCTCCCAGTTAAGGGTTTCTAGCGTAAATCTTTGTGTACTATGTGTATGAGCCATTGATTAATTTTTGTCTTGCTTAAGAATATATATGCATTTCTTTACTTCACATGTTTAAAACTTACAATTTAGGCATTTTTAGAGAATTCTTACATTCTATCTTTAAAATTAAATAGTTGAGCTAAATTAATATTTAGTGAGCATTCTTTGCACAACAATTTTTTTCTAGAGCCCCATTAATGTTACTCTTTTTTCTTCCAATCCAATGGGCATTATTTCCACTTGAAAACCTCTAAAATTTTAAATTTTAATTTTGTTGTAACAAAAAATTGCATGAGTGGCTTAGAAGATTGTCAAGGCACTAAACTAAGCTTAAAATGATTTCCTAAATCCTAAGTATACCTTTAGTAGATATCTTAAGATTTTATACATAAAGGAATTTTATATTAGTAGCACTCAATTCATTGCTTTTCCCTTTAAATAAATTCTTATTTAACTTTTCTCTTGTCCAAAACTTAAAATTAGAGATTTAGGATTTGAGACTTTTTTCCAATTTAGGTGTTGAGTTGAATTGGGGTATAGAGTTGAGATGAATTAGGGTACATGTAGACTTATTTCTAGAAATTTTAAAATGACATGGAATTTAACTAAGTATGAGTTTCTTTATAGATTTAATGGTTCTCTTCAAGGCATAACGTCTATAGAAAACAAAAAAGTGATGGATGCAGTGAAAATGATAGAAAATAACCAATTGGATAAAAACCTAGTTAAATTTGATCATATTTTTGGTAGCAAGAATCACTATCATGATGTTTCATCTCTAGATTTTGTATTTTATCTTTACAATGTTGGTCGTTTGTTAAGATAATTGTGCATAAGGTGGCTTTAACTTTTTAACTTTTACTGTTAAAAAAAAACACTTTTATCTGTTATTCTCATTTATGTTTAATATAGTTGGTATAGTTTTCCTTAAATTGTATGTTATAGTTTTAGTTAAAATGTATGTTAGATTTTAAAAATAAATCCACATTTTCCATTGGGTGAATGGGAAGTTTAGAGAACTTGCTATGGTAAATAATTGGTACTTGCTATGGAAAATCTAGTGGTTTATCTTATGATCATATTAACGACATATAAGATGAAACAAATGTTGATAATTTTAAAGTGATGAATGTACATACTTAAAATCATTATATAAAAGATTCAGTGTATTACTAGTTAACATACCAAGCATATTGAACTTCACAAATGAAATCAATTTACTTTGGAGGAAAATTGATTTTCTTTGGAGGAAAAACTTACACTGCCATTGCATCAATGCCATCATTCAAATTTCACATTTACTTACACTATTTACTCAATTTCACTTGTTATTTTAGTTATTCAAATTATTATGTTATAACCTAGTATGTTTTTCTGCTTGAATTGCTTAATGTACACTAAATCTCTCATAGGCATAATTTTATCACTCTTAAGTTGTTTTCTAGTTTTTTTTGAGAATTGAAAAGATTAGCAAATAAAAAGATAGAGTTGCAGACTAGATTTTCTATATCGAACATTGAGGTTCAATTAGGATAAAAAAAAGCTATGTGTATCTTTAGTTTTTAGGAAATATGTTAAAAATCAATGACTTAAGAAGAAAGGGGTTAGCATATTTGGTACAATAAAATCGTTGTCAGGAGGATCAATAGTGTGGATATTTTTAATTAGTTTCCTTTCCAAAATAGACTCTATAGTCTATCTTGATGCCTCTCCTTAGGTGCATTTGGTGTGTTTTCTTAGGCTTCTGTATATGATTATATTTAGACTGCAATTGCAAGATGATGGAACTTGATTTTATTTCAAACTAAAAAATGTGATATAAAAAAGTGGCATCACCTTCCTTTTAATACTTCAAATTGGGTTTCAATCATATTTGTGGCTATTGTTTGTCTTGTCTAATATAATTACATATCTATTTCCCTTTATTTTTATTTCTTTAAATTCAACCAACCTTACATATATGAGCCTTGGATTATTACCCTTATAAGTGTAATATGATCAACAAATTCACAATTTTAGGGTGTTTTATCACCACACCAATGGAACTAATTAAACTTGGAAATGAGGAAATTTATGTTGTAGTCAAAATAAGCACGGTAGAGCAGTATTTCTCAAGGTTCCAAGAATTATTGTTTTGCAAGAAAATTTTTCATATTTAATTATCCATAAATATTTCCATATAGAGTAGGTATGAAGAACATGATTAATCATTTAAGATATGTTTTGATTCCCTTGTTTTCATAATGAACTTCTTGTAAACATAAATTATTATCTTCATCATTATTTATGTGTAAATTCACCATGACAATATGCTTCTATTAGCCCTTCAATTGGGAGTTGCATTGGGGTCTTTTTTGAAATTTGATGATTTCATAATATTATTGATAGCAATGTCCATGGGTGTCCAATCCTATCTTGACATTTTCCATCGAAATGTGCACATGTAAGACTACAATGAAAAAAATCATATAATAAGTAAACTACAATAGAATATGCATATTAGATATAACACTGAGAAAATTGAGAGTGACAATACTTACCCAACACAAGAAACACTTGTCATAAATATTCCTCCAATGCAAATTATTTGATTAGAAAAGTTTGCCTAGTGACTTTTTTCAATAAGGAATTATTCTTAAGGTTAGTATACTTTTCCATGAAAAAATTGAATGATTCACCAATTTCGACATTGAATACAATGTTAGCCTCCCTTTATAAATTCTATGATAAATATAACATCCTTAAAGTTTTCCATGCTTTTAATGTCCAAATTTACTACATTTCCAACATTTCCTTAAGTATTTTCCTACAGATTTATATCTACTTCTAGATTTAGATCTCCCACTCGAGGACTTATTTATATTTCTATCCAGGGAACGTCCTCTTCCAGATAAGGCATACGTTCTTTGACTATCCATGGTTTTCCTCATTTCTTTCAATAACAAGGATGAAACCACATTATCAAATTTTAATGTGGTTGCATTACTCACAATAGATACTACCAAACTATCCTATGAATCTATAAAAGAACATAGTAAACTAATGCACTTATCTTCATCATAAATTTCAATGTCCAAAAATAACAACTGACTTACCACAACATTGAAGGCATTTAGATGCTCTATCACTAAGTCTCCATCATTCATCCTCAAGAGGTACAACTTATTCCAAAGGAAAATTTTGTTTACCAGTGACTTAGACTGATATAAATTCCCTAACGTATCCCATAATTCCTAGGCTATAGCTCCCCCATAGACATCTAGTAACACCGAATCTAAAAGACAATTGGATTGTGATTTTTGCCTTCCTATCCAACTTTTTCCAATCTTTCATCGACATAACCATAGGTGCAGTACTAGTATCCACAAAGACCCATTGTTATTTATCTACCAAAATATCCTCCATCTTCATATTCCAAAGCTCAAATCTTTGCCCATTAAATTTTTCGATATCAATTTTAGAACAACTCATGATCTTTTTCACCACAAGAATCACCATTGCAGAGCTCACACTAAAACCATGTTTATCAAATACATAATATAATCAAACCCTTTGCAACAAAGGCATCCCACTAAAGCCAATAACTTCTTGGTGGCCATACACCTTTTCCATTGAATCAACATTTTCGAGCCCATGGTTTTGGCAAACCATGATATTGACCCTTTTGATGGGGGATGTAATGTAATGCCATATCCATTTTTTAAGTACAATCATCATGTAATGTTTTCTTAATAGTCTTATGTACATTCTCATAGAGTTAATGCACTAGATCCCATTAGAACATTGTATTTAAGCAAGATTAGGATAGAGTAGCACTAGAATGGGTGACCACCCGAGAAGTCCTAGTGTTTTACATGCCTATGGAATTTTGTAAACCTAGAACAATTTATCCCACATGCATCATGGGAATTATTCTCCTCTCACTCTCTCATATATAATTGAGGTGAAGGAGGCCCTCTGAGCATCCAATGGAGTGTGATGTAAAGCTTTTTGCAAATGAAGCGTAACCAACATCATTTTCTCTTTAGAGACAAGATACCACCATTCTAGCTAGTTTGTGTCTACAATATTATGCTATTTTTTAATAGAAGTTGGATTTCGCTATATTTTTCTGTTCTTTGCTATCATTTTGTTTGTATCTCATTATGTTCTCAACATAATCTAGATCAATGGTATCAGAGTAGTTGCTGGAATACTGAGCGAGGGAGGAGGGGGGTGAATCAGTATGAGCATTTTTACCACTTTTAAACACAATATATAAACTTCAACTTAATCAACAATATATCATCAGTATATCATGAGCATATAAACATAAGAAACATAACATCAACACCATCACATCAAGTACACAATACACCATAATTTACATGGAAACCCAAATGGGAGAAAACCACAAAATGCTTTCTTATATATCAAAGAATACATTCATTGGAAGCACCAACTTTCCAATTCTCCGGCTGCAACTGGAAGGAGGCCTCGACCCCCTATTTACAGGATCCAACCCGAAGGAAGATACAACTCCCCGAATTGTCTGGCTCCAACCAGAAAGAGGCTAAAACCTATTGATTCCCAAGCTCCAACCTAAAGGAAGATTCAACTCCTTGATTCTCTAGCTCCAAACGAAAGGAGAATACAACCCCCTGATTCTCAAGCTCCAACCTAAAGGAAGCACCAACTCCCTGAGTTATCTGGCACAAAACGTATGGAGGATACAACCCCATTTCCTTGCTCTGTCCTGCCGCCTTGAAATATAAATGTAGAACAATTGTCACTACCATAATAACTACCACTATCACTGCCATTGTCACATCAACCTGTAACCTGTCAACCTGTCACTGATCAACCTATCCAACCTGTCACTGTCACCGATACTCAACCACATCCTCTCACATGGATCATATATTGAGAACACCTCTCAACTATATGTCCAACATCACCAACACATGCCTCTACCAAGCATGTACCAAACCATCAACCTATACCATACCAAGCATCAACCGTGCACCACAACCTGTACCACAAAAAGTGCATCAACCATGCACCAACACCTGCACAAAACTGTTCATCAACCATGCACCATCGCCCGCACCAAATTGTTCATCAACCATGCACCAATACCTGTACCATACCATGCATCAACCATGCACCAACACCTGTACCAAACCATGTACCAACAATGTATGTCAACCATATACCATATCACTCAATCATGCCATACACCATATACCAAGGGATATACCATGCAAGTACTATCAATGGTGTACCTCAACCAAGTACCAACATCACCAAGAGATGTATCACATACATGTGCTGTCATATACCAAGTGTAATCCTCAAAAATGTATCAATGACGACCATACACCATGTGCCAATGCTTCAAGAGTATACCAAGAATAATCCTCAAGTATGTACCATAGCATCATCACCATGTAACCAAACCAGATAACAAGATACCAATACAACGAAGAGGTGCTACTACTCAATGTACCATACCAATATCACCAAGATGTACCATGCATCAAAAAGACATGCCTCTCAAGCATGTACCATACCATCATTGTTGGTTAGACTTAACTCTTGTTACCCTTCTTGGGTGGACCCAGGTTCAGGTCCACTAGGTTTCCAACAAAACCCCCTTAAAACTATTGACCCTCCTGGTATACCAGAAGGAAACATAACGCACAGGATGCACTGCATAGTTTCACTCGAGATAGTTCTTATGGGTGGCTGCAACAATCAGGTGCTTGGAACCGGGGAAATGAGTGGAGATCTGCGATTAACCTCTATAGTATTCCTTTATTTAATCTAACATTCAACTTATCTGGATTATTAATCTGTCATTCTTACTCATGCATGGAAATTATCAGATCTAACTAAGTCATTGATACGTATTCTAACATCTAATCATTAACAAAAAAGGAGATACACAACATTCAATCACATAACACATGATCTACCATAGTTCACCCCTCCTAGGCTACGTCCACAATGATTTGGTTGCTCTGCTATGTTATTATTATGGTTCCAAAAGTACATCGCCTCATGCATTACAAATCTCCATCAGAACAGGTTGAGATCTAAAATGAGGCGGACGAGATCAAACCAGGCTCCTCATCCTATGATATAACCCTCAAGATCTCCCTTAGTTCCTCTCCTCATCTCAACAACTTACAATATAGATCAAATTTACAATCATTCTGTCTTTTTAACATCACAGTAACATTAACCAACCCAAAAAGAACAACAATGAACAACACCGCATGACCCCCTCACCTAGACCTCCTAGGTACCTACTTATACATATTTTTGGCTTACCAACCATTACATTCTCTTACCAAAACCTTAACCCTATCATGGATAGGTATTCTTGCATGTGTGCCTCACATGCCTTCCTATTATGCATGTGCGCTTTCTTTACATGTGCTTCTTTTTCTGCATGTGCGTCTGACTTACACGTGTTGCTTATTCTGCATGCCTATCCGCCTCCCACGTTGTTATTTTCCCCCAAAACTGGACTGTGCCGAACATGCCCCCAAAACTAACATCGTGACTTGTCCCGAGTCACTACCTAACTCCAGTGTCTGCCACTTCTTGTGCTAGCACTTCGTACATATCTACTACCCTTTGGCACTAGTATTGAGCCTGGCTTCTCCTTGCTGCCACTTCTTCGACCACCTGTGCAGTGACTGGTGGTCTTAAGATCTCGCCCCCCTCCAAGCCTATCTGTTCGAGGCATTCTTTCGCTGCATCGATTTCCATGACTGACTGAGCCTGCCGTGTGATCTTCAATGCCTGCACCACTTTTTCTTCTACCTGAAGGTTCTTCATTTCTGTGACCGTCTTGATCTTCTATGGCAGTGACATTGTCCTCTGTCGTTTCTTGACATCTGCCATTGCTGCATGCAATTTATCTTCCTTTCCTTGTAGCTCTTGTAGGCTCCCATCCTCTAGTATCTGAGTCCATAGTTGGCCACTCTTCTCCAGCAGTTCCACCACTCTATCTATGGTCTGCGCGATGTTTTCTGCAACTGCTATCACATCTTTCTCTCTTTTCACTTGGACTACTGGGGGGTCATAGGTACTGCACGGTCCTCTAGTTCCTTGATCTGCTCTTTATATTGGTGCAGAGTCTATGCTATCTTTGTTATCTTCTCCTCTGAAGATGCTTCCTATGATGTTGTGTCCTCTGATATGGCTTGAAAGAATGCATTTATCTGGGTCTCCATCTCGTCCACTTTTTTCCGCGCTATCTCTCTCTTCTGCCCTTCCTGGCTGATGGCTTCCTTTAGTACCGTATTTTCTTCCTGCGCTATTTTTAGATTCGTCGTGTCAGACCTTGCTCTGGACTGAATCTCCTACACGATGCTAACCTATAACTTATACAATGCCTTTGTTGGTATCTTGGGCAACGCCAAGTCCAACGTTTCGACATCCTTCATGGGATTTTGCGTTGTTTCCTCATCGATGAACAACATGTCTGGTGTTATGATAAAGTTGGAAATTCCCTACGTTGTGATTTGTACTGTCTCATCGACAGGTGTTCCTTCTCTTACTGGTGCTGGTTTCTCCTTTTGTTGCTGTTCCGCCTTGATCCTCAATTGTTCTAGTGCAGTTTTTATCTCCTATACATGTTCCAAAATTGAAGCTCGATGGTTTTATGCATTTTCCCGTACTTCTGACAATCGATCTTCTATTGCCGTGGCTATCATCTCTACATCATCTGCTGTTAGTGATGTTTCCATTTGTTTCTTGTGGGTCTTTTCTTTCTTCCTGGTGCCACTTACTTGCTCCCCTGTTCTCTTCCTTTGGGTCTCTGGCTGTTCGAATGCTTATGGAATCCGTGTATCCATGCTAGTATCCTACTCAACTTCTTCATCCATGGCTACATCTTGTGCGTCTATTTTCACTTCCTCTGCACTCACCTGTCTTGTCGGTCCTCCCGGTGCCTGCTTTGTAGCCTGTGGGCCCTGTGTAGGAACACACTACGACTTCTTTTGTGTTCTAGTTTTATTTTGAATTAAGATGCTTGCCCCCACTGTACCTATTTTTTTTTTCTTTTGCTGGCTAGCATCATTCCTTCCTATCTTCTGCACGGGGATGGTGCTACCCTGCGTCTGGATTTGTACTACTAGCGAAGATCTTGGAATATTCGACACTTTACACTCCTCAGGACATTCTTGGACCTCCATGTGGATGTCCTACATTGTCACATAGTACTTTATCTGCAACCATTCCTTGGTTGGGTCCTTCTTTTCCTGTGGCCACATGATGTGACATCGTGCCCACAAATTCGTTATCTGTCCATACTCCTGGACAGTTTCTGGTGAGATCCTCTATGTATCTGCCAAGCTATTATGGATCTCTGTTAAGTATTGAGAGAACATGTCATTGTTGAATTTCTTTACCTTGGGATCTGCTGTGCTTCGCAGTGACATGTAGCGTGCTGCACCACATTTGCCTATCCTTGGAAAGAACACCGTGTATGTAAGTTCATGCCACCCTATAAGTGAAATGAGGATGAGTAACCATGAGTAGTGGAACTCATAACCACAGTCTTGCGCATCCTTACAATATTCAAGAAATGAGTTGAGTAGATACGGGGCCCAACTCATCGAGCTCCCCTTTACGCACTGCGCCACAACTGTTACTACTCCTACAGTCACTTCTTCTTTTCGGCACTTGCGCATTAATTTGCAACTGAGCAATCTGGTTACAAATCATGTCACAAGATCATTGATTTCGTTGATCTTGATACCTCGGTTACCCCTCTCTACACCATACTTTTCTTTGATCTCATCTGAGATGGCTTTCGCCTTAGTCTTGTCTTCTAGGTATTTCTCTGACTTCTCCCCATCTATGGGTAGCCCTGTAATATCTGCGATGAGGTCAACGTTGATCAATATTGGCCTCTCCATCCATAAAATTCCTTCGTGAACCCTTGCTAACAACTTCCTAACACATCCGTTTATGTGTTTCCCATGCCTAAAGTGCGGTATGTATAAAAATTTCATGATGCTGGTGTTGTATAGTCCCAGGATCCACTATGCAGGCTCCAATAGTGGCGTGCCTGATGGGCCCTCCCCCATGCTCTCTAGGTAGCTCTACGTTGCCAAATCTTGGAACTTTGCGACGTCATATACATCATGGTCGGAGTATTTAAGGCTATCGAATCCTCCTACCATGTTATCCCCGGTTTTCACTTCATTGGGAATTTTTGGCATTACTATACTTAGTTCTGCATGTGTGCGTTGTATGCCCTGCTTTATGCTTTATGCTCTCAGCTTCTTTTCCCTTGTGGGGATGATACCCCACCCTCTTACTCTATTTCCTACTCTAGTTCCGACTCTAATCCCCACTGCATGGAATCCATGGCCGGTTCTGCTTCCTTCAACCCTTTTCCCCTGGATGCATCAGATTCCGTTCGTTCGACGTCCTCTACCGGCTTCTCAGGCTCCTGTGTGGGTTCCTGTTCCTCCTCCACATTTAATGTGGTTTTCCCATACTCCGATGTGTGTATTTCCTCCACATCCACCACTATGGGCATCTTACTGGTTCCGCCTTGTGGTACCCGTGTGCTACTCTGTGTGCTTCATTTGGTTCTGCTTGGTTCTCCAACCCTCGGTGGTGACATGGTGGTGAAATCCGGACTACAGGCTCTCAAATTGACAAATGGTAGTGCAAATTCACACTCTATCTCTCTTCCGCTCAACTCCGCGTTCTTCTCCTTAGCAAATAACAAAATGGTTCAGTTTCCCCCCTTTCTCCGAATTTATAGCGGGATAGAGAGTGACAGCTGTGTCGCACATGTAATTATCACTTTTTCATTTTTCGTTGTGTTTCCTACGCAATATACATTTTTACCCGTTAAATTCTCTTCTGCGCGTCGAATTTTTGAACCTTGGTTTTCTTATAGTGCCCTATTCCGTATGCCCAATTATATTCTGTCAAGGCCCTCCATGTGCACTGAATTGTTTTTATTTTTATCCCTTTTACTTTTTATGTTTTTTTTTTTTTTTTACATATCTCTTTACTATGTGGTACTTTCTAAGTACTAGGAGGTCGAATGTCCCTATACAACTTCAGTCGAATTCCATTGATCATTCCTCTGAGTTCTGTAACTCCTAAATCTTTCAACTGTACAAATCCCCCATCTATGGAAGTCTTCACTTCATATGGTCCCACCCAATGCATTCTGAATTTTCCTGGGTGCTGAAGAAATTTACTGTCATACACCAAGACTAGGTCTCCCTCCTTGAAACTTTTTCTTTTAATATGTCTATCATGCCAAGCTTTGTCCCTTGATTTCTATACTTCTTGGTGAAATCCTTCTAGAATCCTATTTTCTTCCATCACCATCAACTTACTTATCCTTTATTGTACTACGCCTTGTTCTGTCATGTTGGTGATTGCTGCTACGCGCAGAATAGGTACCAAAAATTCTAATGGCACCACTACTTCTTGTCCATACACCAACTTGAATGGTGTCTTCCCTGTCAAATTTTTGCATGTATTCCTATATGCCCATAATACTGTTGGTGTCTTCAAGTCCCAATCGTCCATGTTGACATTGTAGATCTTTGTCAGTGCATTCTCTAGGATCTTATTAAAGGCTTCCACCGTTCCATTTGCTTGAGGGTGATATGGTGTACTCTTTTGATGATAGACTTCAAACTCCCCAGTCATATACTTGATAGTACTATTGATGAAGTGAGTGCCTTGGTCACTCATCAAAATCCTTGGGCATCCAAATCTAGTGATCACTTGCTCAAACAGGAAGTGTGTTGCTGTCTCTATGCTGCAATATTTTACTGGTGCTGCTTCTGTCCATCTCATTAAGTACTCTATCACAATGATGATATATCTTTCTCCTGACCTCTTTGATGGTGGATTAATTGGTCCCACAAAATCTATTGCACATTTTTCGAATACTTACAAGGTTACTTGTGGTCTTAGGGGCATCTCATACCGTTTATTAGGTTTTCCAACCCTTTGACATACATCAAATCTCTGGTAGTATTCCTTTTCATCTCTGTGAATGGTCAGACACCATAGTCCTATGTGCAATACCTTCTGCGCTGTAGCTTTTCCTGCATAATTTCCTCCAACTATTCCCTCATGGGCCTCTGCTAAGATCTTAGGAATTTCATGTTCTAGTACACATCTTCTCAAGATGATGTCTGCACCCATCTTGTATAAGTGTCCTGCAATCAATTGATAGTCTGCATCTCTGACTACAAGATTTTTCTTCTACACAATGTTGAATTCTTGTGGAACGGTCCCTGTACTCAAGTATTGAATGACGTCAACAAAATATTCATCAACTACTTAGACTGAAAATAACTATGCATTAGGGAATTTGTCCTTTAAATTCGTAGGTTCTTCTCGATTGGTGATCCTTGATAGGTGATCAGGTCTTACATTCAAATTCCCTTGTTTGACTATCACTTCAAAGTCAAATTCATGAAACAACAGTAACCATCTACAAATTCTGCCCCCCAACACTAGCTTATTGACTAGGTACTTGAGGGCATAATGATTTGTGAACATTTTAAAGTGTTTCCCAAGTAGATAGTGTCTGAACTTCTGTAGTGCATATACCATTGCTAATCCTTCTCTTTCTGTAGTATTGTAGTTCTGCTCTGACAATTTTCTGCTTGCAAATGCTATTGGATGGTCTAACTCTCCTGTTCCTGGCTAAGCTAGAATAACTCCAAGTGATATGGCTGATGCATTTACATGCACATGAAATGTCTTTCCCCAATCTGGGAATACTAGTATCGGTGTTGTTACCATATTCTCTTTTAGAGTGTCCAATCCTCGCTGACAGTCCTCATTCTACCAAAATTTACTATCTTTCCTCAATAGTTTCTCCATTGGCACGGTGATCTACGCATACCCTTTTATGAATTTCCTATAGTAGCCTATGTGTCCCAATGTTTCTCTCAACTGACGTATTGATTTTGGTGGTGGTAAATTAAAAATCACTGCAATCTTGGTAGGATCTACTAGCAAGCCTTGTTTGCACACTATATGGCCCAATAGTATCCCAAAAGGTGTCCCAAATATGCACTTATTGATATTTAATGATATTTGACACTTCCTGCATCTTTCCAACATCAACCTTAATACCTCTACATGATCTTTCAATAGAATGTCGACTGTCCAATAATCCAAATATACTTCTAAAAAATGATGGATGAATTCTTTGAATGCAGCTATGACTACTCTTGAGAATATTGCTGGTGCATTCTTCAGTTCAAAAGGCATGACTGTGTACTGGTAGGATCCCCATTCTATGGAAAAAGTGGTTTTGTAGATGTCTTCTGGAGCTATCTTGATCTGATGGTAGACTGAGAATCCATCTGTGAATTAGTATCCTTCCCGACCTCCTACATTCTCTAATATCTCATCTGTGAAAGGGGTGGGAAAAGGGTCATGTAGGAAAGCATCATTCAATTTCCTAAGATCTACACAGATCCTTATCCCTACCTTCTTATTCTCCCGAACTACCATAGGGCATACCCATTCAGATCCCTCCACTGGTTCTATGATTCCAGCCTCCAACATTCTGTCAATTTCTGCTTTTACTTTCTGCTTATATATTGGGTTCAGTCTGTATGGTCATTGTTTGACATATCTAGCCTCAAGTTTGAGAGGTATCTTCATCTCTCCTAGCTCTCCTGCTATTCCTTTCTTCTCTTTAAAGGTTTTTGGGAACATGTCACTGTACTCACGCAACAACTCTATTATTCTTTCTACTGTATGTTCATCACAGTAGCCTCCAATGCTGGCCATTTTGGGATTGTCATTTGTCCCAATATTTACTTTCTTCACCTTGATTGGCACATAAAATACTTCTGATTAGAGAGATGGACCTTCCACCTCCCTTTCCCCTTCAATTTATGTAACTTGGATGTTGCGTGGGTCATCTTCATATGGTGCTTCTTCCTACACATGGTAGCATGACAATAGTTCTTTCACTGTCTGTCTGTTCTGCTATTGATACTCTGTTATGAGTTCAACCTCTGGTTCTTGAATGAATATTACCCTTCTGATCTGTTTGAGTGTTGAAACTATGTTGGGGTTCTCATGTTTAAATGAGAAGGTGACTATAAAATTCTGCTGTAATGCTGTCCATTCTGTAGTGCCCCTGCACAATTCCTGGTCTACATACCAGATTGTTGGAATTCCTTCCAATGTGTGAATAAAGTGATGCAACCATTCCTCTGGTGGTGTCATTATCCATAGTTTTATGCACTTCTCCAAGTGTTCGACTGGTGTCCCTTTTCCATCATATCTCTGCAATTGATTTCTTACCCATTCTGCGCCAAATATGATGCGCAGTAATCACTTACATTGCTACCAGTCCTTGACTGTCCCTTTGTGCGCACCCACCATCTTGCAGGTGTTGCCTTGAGTGCTATATCCATAGCTAAGAGCCTAGGATTTTCTAACACTTCATCTTCGTATCTTGTTAGGAATTCTTCTAAGTCATTCACCCCATGAAAGCTGGGAGGTTCCCTTATCTTTGCACCTACCCATCTTACTGCGTGATCTATTCTTGCGCACCTTCTTGTGGAGACTTCATGTAATATCTGCTGCCAATTCTCCAACCCTGTATCTGAGTCTGACACACATGATGTGATACTTCTCCAACTGAGTACCCCATCTTCAGTTGGGTTCACATCTTCTTCTTCTCATGCAGTGGTTCTATATAATTGGTTAATTTCCTCCAGGTCTAAATAAGTGGGTTCTACAAACCTTTGTCCTTCTAATGGATCTAGTGGCGCAATGAATCTGTACTCTCCTAACTCGAATATCATATTCCTTGTCTTTAGATTGATTATGGTCTGATTATCAAACACCCAATCCAAGCCAAGAAATTCCAGATAAAGTGTTGTGCCATCCACTATTTCCATCACTTCGAAATCGGCTTTAGTGCACACTCCATCCAAATCTACTGTCACACCCTTTAGCCTCCCAATTGGCAGAACCCTGTGTTGATTTGCTAGTTTTAGCTGAACATGTGAATATCCTAATATGGGCTCTCCCATACATTGCCATGTCTTCTTGGGTAGTACATTCACTTCGGATCCTAAATCTAGTATGATATCCCCCATGTTGAAATCTCCAATGTTGGTGTTCAGTTTGAATTCTCTACTTGTCCTCCTCCTCATTTGCAAATGATTAACTGTTTTCTGTTCTAGCTTTCTCTCTACATCTGTGCTACATATTTTTAGCATATTTTGTAACACTTTAACAGATGATGGATCATTTAGTAGTTTAACATAGGATTGTAGAAAATCCTTTATGGTACTTACTTATCCTAGGGGTTGTGCTTCATTAGTGTGATCTAGTGTTGATGACATCTCGTACGTTGGTACTTCGTGAGTATGCTGTGCAGTTGATGTAGATGCAATGTATGGCTTCAAGAATTATTGTCTGTCTTGCTTGAATATCTCATTTTCATTCTGCGTGTCAAAGTGATTCCGTGGTTCGACATTCTTCTTCACCCATTGGTGTTGTGATGGATCTTGTGTTACCACATCATGTCCTATATTAGCTCCTCTGCGTGTAACTATGTTGATATTTCTTCCATCATCCCTTGCATATGCAGAAATCCATTGAAAATTCTGATTGTTCTAATTTTTCATTTCCTGGATCTTCCCCAATGGTGTCAGATAGTCTTCTGTGTCATTATTAGATGCACGGCAATACATACATGTCGCAGGTGGAAGTGGACATTCTCTTGCATAGTGTCCTGGCTGCTGACAATTATGGCATACCACTGGTCCTCTACCTCTTCCAAAGCCTCCTCTTCCTCATCCTCCACCTCTGTAGCCAACTCAATCTCCTCGCAGTGCGTTGTATTGAGGCTCCTGGTTATACTACGCAGGATTATACAATGGTTACACGATATTGTATTGTGGCTACACCGTGTTATATTGCTGTGGAACAATGTTATATGGGGTTGGTACTTGGTTAAAATATGGTGAAACTTGCCCTATATTCATATCTTCCTGAACCCTATAGGTGTCTGATGTTCTTTCCCTCATCAACTCCATTGTTCTGCAATCTTTTTCATCATGGCCTACCGACTTGCAGAATTTGCAATATGAACTCTTAGGCACTATCTGGTATTTCTGCATCATTGGATAGTGATATGGATCATGCCCTTGCGTCTTACATATCTCACACCATAGTCCTCCTGTAGGCAACGGGTTTGGCAGTCCTGTTTCCATGTACTACCCGAATGTTGGGCATTCATTCTTATGGTGTTCTTCTCTCCTACATGTGGTACACCAAAAAACTTCTCTTTTGTGCTTACTCCTATTCTAGTTTAATTAAAATGTTAGATTCTCCAGGTCCTCCTTGAATTCCTCTATTGCTGGATCTGTCTTATGATATTGGTTCTCCTCGAGTTGAAAGTATGCATGCAGAGCCTCTGCCCGGGTCTGGAACTTCTGCTGTTTCAAAGGGTATTTCAAGTGTGGTAGTAGTGAATTCACAAACATATGCCTATGTTGCATATCTGTCATGACATACTTGATCTTAACTTTAATTGTTTGAATCTCTGGTCTATCTCCCAGACAGATTCTCCCAATTTCTGTCTGATTTATATTATCTCATTCATGTATTGATCCTCTGAGCTAGGATTATAGAATTCATTTATCAATAGCTTCTTGATATCCACAATCATTCTAGTTGTTCCTAGTGGATTGTTTGCAGCTAATCTCATGTACCAATCCAGTGCACGGTCACTTAGCATGATGGATAACTGTGCAAGTTTGGTATCCTCATCCGTGATCTATTTTTTTCCCCATATCTTTTCATAGATAAACAAGTGCTTCTCCGGGTGCTCTGACGCCTCTCCCCTGAATTCTGGTAACCTGATGGTGGGATCATGTCCTGCCATCCTGAATGCTGAAATACTACCTCCACGAGGTGTAGATACTTGAATAATACTTTTTGAACTGGCTCCCCCAGTTGTTGCTCCTTGTGTAGATTTACTTCCTACTGCGTTTCTTCCACTGAAATTTGGTTGTCTAAATGGTGGTGCTCTTTCTGGTGTATTAGTCGCACATGGGTTTATGGGTTCCTCACTAACACTGATATGGATAGGAGTTCTGCCTCTGGTTTCTACTCTTGGTCCTCTTGTCTTCCTTTCCTATGTGTAGGATTTCCTTAATCTGCTCCACAACCCAGAGATCCTCTACCTCTTCTTCATCAATTTCCAAGCCTTCCCTCGCGACTATGACTCTCTTCTTTTTGTTCATATTATATTGGTAGGGTACTCCAATGTGCATTCTTCCAGCTGTTTCCATGATCTACTTGATATGGTATTCCTCCATCATGATTGGATCCAAGGCCTCCTCATTCTTTCCTTTATCCATCTCTTCCTCCATTTCTCTGTCTCTTGTCAGTGCTTCCCCTCGTCCCCCATGCATGTAGGGAAGTTTTAGCTGTCCGAGGCCATTGCAATTACACCTTTGTTATATAGTAACATCTTAATGGAAGTATACACCAAGATGATATACCTACCTCAAGGTCCCTTTACGAACTCTTTCTTTGCTTCGATGTAAGAATTTGTAGTGTCTACTGCAAACTTTGTGATAAATCCTGCAACAATGTTGTCTAACCAGAAATCTATTGTGCGCATAAATTTATTGTCAACTTGTTGTAACTGCGTGATCTCAACAAGATTCCATTCTAGCTATCTGATCCGATTTGTAGGGTGGTTGTCTTTCAACCTCAATATCCACTCCTTCAATACATGCGAGAAATCATAGAAAAATACTCCATGCAAGTCGTTGAATACGTACTTGTCCAAATATTTGCGCGGTGTTAACTTCAGGTTTCTGTTATCTTTCTGCACAAATTTTAGCTCTTTTGTTTTCAACCAGCTCTTGATCTCTTCCTTCATTGGATTCCATGGTCTCAACATCCCCTTTTACATTCTCATTCTTTTAACGTTGTGTCACCAGATATGACATTCTTTTCACAATTCTTCAACATATCTCATTCACTCAATCCCTTTCTGTTCCAACCGACAATGGGACCATTTGTTGGTTAGAATTAACTCTTTCTACCCTTCTTGTGATGACCCAGGTTTAGGTCCACTTGGTTTCCAACAAAACCCCCATAAAACTATCGTCCCTACTGGTAAAACAGAAGGCAACACAACACACAAGATGCACTGCACAATCTCACCATAGATAGTTCATATGGGTGGCTGCAACGCTCAGGTGCTTGCACTTGGGTAAATGAGTGGGGATATGTGATTAAACTCTGTAGTCTTCCTTTATTTAATCTAACATTAATATTATCTGTATTAATCTATCATTCTTACTCATGCATGCAAATTATCAGATCTAACTAATTCATTGATACATATTCTAACATCTAATAATTAACAACAAAGGAGATACACAACATTTAATCACATAAAACATGATCTACCATGGTTCACCCCTTCTTGGCTACATCCACAAAGATTTGAATGCTTTTCTCTGTTATTATTATTGTTCCAAAACTATAGTGCCTCACGCATTACAACTCTCCATCATAACATTTCGAGATCTACAATGAGGCGGATGAGATCACACCAGGCTCCTCAACCTATGATCTAACCCTCAAGATCTCCCTTAGTTCCTCTCCTCAACTCAAAAACTTACAAGATAGATAAAATTTACAGTCATTATGTCTTTTTAACATCACAGTAACACTGACCAACCCAAAAATAATAACAACAAACAACACCGCACGACCCCCTCACCTAGACCTCCTAGGTACCTACTTATACATATTTTTGGCTTACCAACCATTACATTCTCTTACCCAAACCATAACCCTATCATGGCTAGGTATTATTTCATGCATTCCTCGCATGCCTTCCTCTTCTGCATGCGCGTCTGCTTTACACGTGCTTCTTTTCCTGCATGCACGTCTTCCTTACACATGCTTATTCTTCTACATGCGCATCCTCCTCCCACGTCATGCTTTTCCCTCAAAACTGGCTTGTGCCCAACAATCACCAAGCATAAGATATAATAACATAATCATACATCTGACCTGTAGCTAACTTGTTGTACTGCAACACTGACCTGTAACTCTTCCACAATCTTCAACATCCTGGTACCAACATTTCCCCAAATTTTCCTTAGCCTCGTGGGACTAAGACTCCTTGTCACGTAGGGCCTCACGTGACATCAGTTAGGTAATCCACGGGGGTTCCTCATGTGACACCCTCAAGATGACCCACAGGGGCTTGCCTAATTAGGGTTACAAAAAAACCCTTGTAGTCTGCAACTTCGAAACTTTCTCTCTTTCCTCGCACTTTCTTCGCTGCCTCAGAATTGCCATTAGATTCACCAATAGACCAAGAAATTAAAACATAACATTCTCATAAGAAAGATATTCAATGTAAGTGTATGTTTGTCCAAATGAATGTCTCATGATGTGTGTTTATACTTTTTTAAAGTAATGTTTCTCTTTAATATTAAGGCTTCTTGAAATTTATTGTTCCAACAGCTTTACCATTTCATTAATGACTTGTAACCAATGTATGGGCTTCTTGACCATTCTTTGAAGATTTAAATTCACAAGGCCATATCTCCCTCACTGCGAAGAACCACGTGGCGTACCACCTATCACTAAAAACAACACGACAAGGAATATCCATCTATGAGTGTCTTACCTGTATTTACACTGTCCTTCATGTCCATATTCCTCAGCCAAGTTCGGGTGCCATAACCACACCTCCGGGGCTTCATGTAGACTTCATCAAATGCAACCATCACATATACTAACATCAACCACTCCATCAATGAAAACTAACTCACCATCAATATCAACCATATCTCTAGGGATTCCAGACTTCTCCATGGGTTAAGATCAATCTCCAAGCGTTGAAATCAATGACAACCAACTTTCCAACAATCTCCCCCTTTGACATTGATAACAACACCAAAATTGATGGAAACATTGATGGAAATAATGATGCTCCAAAACTCATGGTCCCCCTATGACCATTTCTCCTCATAAATGTTTCTCACTCTCCCCCTTTGACATCAATGGAAAAGGGTCACTCTCTTTGGGGCTGCTCCCCTAGTCTTCATGCATTTGTTCTCTCTCTCTCTCTCTCTATGTTTCCATGACTTTGTTATTTCTCTTCACATGTTTCTCTCCTCATGTTCCTCTCCAAGTTCTTCTTCTCTTTTGATAACAAAGATTGAATACCCCTGAAAGTATACCTTCTCTTAACAATCCTTCTCTGACTTCATATGCTTGAATATTTTGATCTTTCTCTTTCAATCCCTTTGACATCATGGGAAAAAGGATAACTCCCCCTGTCGGTATGTCTCCCCCTATTTGTATGCTACTGATCTTCCTTTCTGAATCTCTTGATGATTTCTCTTCCCTTGAATTCTCTGCAAGATGTCGTGTAGATCAATGTAGGGCTACCTATAAGTGTTTCCTTTCCTCTCTTCCAGTGCTTTCTAATCATCCATTGTTGCTTCCTCTTGTAACTCTCTGACATATATAAAAAACATTCATTAGTTGATTTCTTTATTCACTTGTCATGTTCACTTGACCATACTGTTTAATGATTTTATTCTAATGATTTAGATTTTGTTGACAGTTTCTCTTTCCCTGTTCTATTGTTCCTTTCACTACTTGTCTTTATGTGACCAAATGATTCCAAATGATTCCCATCGTAGATGAAATGCTATGTATCTTATTTGACCAATGTTTTCTTTACCTGCTAAGTATCCATATCTATCCATATGTCACAAACTGTCCATGAATTTTCTACTCAACTGTCCACACCGCAGACCCATCTATCACTATACTATCATGAAGGCTTCATGACTGCAACTGATCATTGCATATTCCGATTTCTTCAAACTGAATCAAATGTGTCCACTGGTCTTGTCTACATGTGTGGGAACACTACTTCTCAATAGATCAATCTGTCACTATGTACTTCTTTTATTTGACTGTTCTGGATCTGTCTTTGCAAACACCTCAAACTGCTCAAAGGGTGGTTCTCTGATCTGTAGTAGATACTACACTGACTCCCCATGTTCAATATTCATATTTACTGGGAATCTCCAAGACTGATGCTTCAGAAAAATACCCACTCTGATGCAGAGTAATATTCCTCTTCATTTGTGGATTCATCATTTTCCTTTTCATCCTCTTCCTGAATTCTGACATTTTCTTTTTGAATTCTAACTTCATCCTCTTCCTGGATTCTGTCATCTTCCTCTTGGCCTGCGTATTCATTATGATATTTCCCTGTTGTAAATCTTGTGCGTACAATCTTTGGGACCTGGTCTTTATTCACCTTGTCTTCTTGTTTTTCATTTCTTCTCCAAACTTTCCTATATCTGAAATTAGTGTTTTCCTTCATGGGAGGCTCTATCATGCTTCTACAATTTCGATCCATGTGTCCATAGTTGTGGCATTTGTAACATTCAATATTATGTGGATCCACATAAACATTTCTTTCATAATCCTTGCAATCTACAACTTTATGTCCAATGTTAGTACAATTAAAACAATGACCATAAAATAAATTTACATACCTGGGAGTGAATGATCGTCTTTGTGGTGTAGTCCTTCTAGATTCCTGTCTTGGATGATCATGATTGAAGTTTCTTTGCTGCATGAATGTAGAAATTCTTCTGTATTCATTCCATTCTGATTCTTGTTGACCATGATTCCTTCCTTTGCGAACTTCTTCACAACTCTTTTGCTCTATTTATTTCGTCACAGAGTTTGAGCCTTCCTCAAAATGAACATTCTTGTATCCTAGTCTAGATTTGTCACTGTATGACCTTTGACTGTCGAGAATGTTTTCTAACACTTCATAACTTTTCAAGTTCTTGCTGAGCTTGTTGACTTCAACTCTCAATGTCACGATTTCCTTTTCAAGCTTCTCACACTCCTTTTCTTTCTTTATCATTTGGATCTGCATAACTTCTTCCTTTCTCTTACCTTCTTCAAGTTGGGTTTTCAAGAAGATGTTTTATTCTTTGAATGATATTTTTTTCTTCCTTTCTTTCTTCAACTCAGTTAAAGCACTGATTAATTATACCTCAATATCCACTTCACCTTTTTTTTTTTTTTAGGAGTTCTTTTCTTATTTTTCGTATCCATAAAGAGTACTCTCTCTGAGTCACTATTGCTTACATCATCTTCATTAGATGAAGAAATGTCTTCTCTTGAGTAGAGTTTTTTCTTGAAGACTTTCCTTCTGTTTCCCTTTTCATATTTCTTTTCTTTCTTGGGATCATCTTCTTCATCACTATTTGACTTCTTAGCATAAGGACACTTATTTGAAAAATGACCAATTTTACGACAATTAAAACATTTTAAGGGAAACACACCTTTGTACTTTCCATTTCCTTTCTTTAAGTTCCTTATGAAGTTGGCTATTTCTTCATCCTCGTCTGAATCATCACTACAACAACAATTTGGCTTTTATTCAAGAATTTTCTTCTTCTTTGTCCTTTTGGATGCTTTGAAGGTTGCTTCTGCCTTGGATGGATTTTCCTGATTTGTTCTCATTTCATAAGCTGTAAATATTCCATGTAGCTCATCCATTCTCATCATACTCAGATCTACTCATTATTCTAGTGCTGAAATATTATGATCAAATCTCAGTACCTTTTGAACAATTATAGATTCATCAACTTCTTCTCCCAATCCTTTAATCACGTTCATTGTTTCATCAACTCGTAAGAAGTAAGATGCAATGTCTTCATATTCCTTCATTATCAACTCTTTAAATTGACCTCTGTAAGTGTGAAGCTTTGGTGCCTTGAATTTGGCATCTCCTTCATAAACATTCCAAAGTTTGTCCCAAATTTCCTTTGCAGAATCACAATGCATAACTTTGACATATACAGAATCAACGAGACCATTCAAGATAGCATTTTTGGATCTCGAATTGTTTTGACTAAGTTTCTTTCCATCGTTATATGTTGGAGGAGTGGAAAGCTCTTTATATCCATCTAATATTGATTTCCAAACATCAAATCCCTGTTCTTGTACATATGTTTTCATCCTTTTGCTCCAGAATTCATAGTTCTGTCCATCAAACTATGGTATTCCATTTTTATACATATTGTTTCTCTCCATGATCTACCTTCCAGTGGTTAAACTGTTTCTTGAAGGAACTTGCTCTGATACCAATTTTTGGAATATTGAGAGGGGGGTAGGGTGAATCAGTATGAGCACTTTTACCACTTTTAACCAGAATATATAAACTTCAACTTAATCAACAATATATCATAAACATATAAACATAAGCAACATCACATCAAGTACATAGTACACCATAATTTACGTGGAAACCCAAATGGGAGAAAAACACATAATGCTTTCTTATATATCAAGTGATACATTCATTGGAAGCACGAAATTCCCAATTATCCAGCTGCAACTAAAAGGAGGCTATGACCCCATATTTACAGGATCCAACCTTAAGGAAGCTACAAATCCATGAATTCTCTGGCTCCAACTAGAAGGAGGATACAACCCCCCGATTCTCAGGCTCCAACCTGAAGGAAGCTCCAACTCCCTGATTCTACGGATCCATCTGGAAGGAGGCTACAACCCCTTGATTCTCAGGCTCCAACCTGAAGGAAGCACCAACTCCCTGAGTTCTTCGACACCAAACAAATCAGGAAAATCCATCCTCAGGTCTCACGTGAAGTCACTTAGGCTACCCTATGACAGCTTATGAAATGAGAACCTATCTGATTTGGAAATAGATAGGTTTACATCATTAACAATCATAGGGATGACGAAAATAATGTGTAACAACAACCCCCTTTCCTTTCCCCATCTTGCCGCTCTGAAATATAAATCTAGACCAAGTTTCACTACCAAAATCATTGCCATTGTCACTACCATTTTCACATGAACATGTAACCTGTCAACCTATCACTGTATCCAACCTGTCACATCAACCTTTCACTGATCAACCTGACCAACCTATCACTGTCACCAATACTCAACCAGATCCTCTCACATGGATCATATACCAAGGACACCTCCCAAATAGATGTCCAACATCACCAACACATGCCTCTACCAGGCATGTACCAAATCATCAACCTATTCCATACCAAGCATCAACCATGCACCACAACCTGTGCATCAACCATGCACCAACAACTGTACCAAACCGTGCATCAACCATGCACCAATACCTGTACCAAACTATGCATCAACCATGCACCAACACCTGTACCAAACCATGTACCAACAATGTATCTCAACCATATACCATATCACTCAATTATTCCATACACCATATACCAAGGGATATACCATGCAAGTACTATCAATGGTGTACCTCAACCAAGTACCATCATCACCAAGAGATGTATCACATACATGTGCTATCATATACCAAGTGTAATCCTCAACAATGTATCAATGGCAACCATACACCATGTGCCAATGATTCAAGAGTATAACAAGAATAATCCTCAAGCATGTACCATAACATCATCACCATGTAACCAAACCAGATACCAAGTTACTAATACAACTAAGATGTGCTACTACTCAATGTACCATACCAATATCACCAATATGTATCATGCATCAACAAGACATGCCTCTCAAGCAAGTACCATACCATCACCAAGCATAAGATATAATCACATAAACATACTTGTGAGCTGACCTGTTGTACTCAAACACTGACCTGCAACTCTTCCACAACATTCAACAACCTGGTACCAACATTCCCCCCAAATTTTCCTTAGCCTCACGGGACTAAGATTCCTTATCATGCGAGGCCTCACGGGACTAAGATTCCTTATCATGCGAGGCCTCACGGGACTAAGATTCCTTATCATGCGAGGCCTCACGTGAAGTCACTTAGGCTACCCACAGGGGTGCCTCACATGACACCCTCAATATGACCCACGAGGGCCTGCCTAATTAGGGTTACAAAAAATCCATTGCACTCTGCAACTCCAAAAATTTCACTCTTTCCTCGAACTTTCTCCACTGCCTCGGACTTACCATCATATTCACCAATAGACCAAGATATTAAACCATAACATTCTCAAAAGATATATATTCAATGTAAGTGTATCTGTGTCCACATGAATGTCTCATGACGTGTATTTATACTTTTTCAAAGTAACGTTTCTCCTTAATCTTAGGGCGTATTGAAATTTCTTGTTGCAACAACTTTACCCTTTCATTAATGACTTGTAACCAATGTAGGGGATTCTTGACCATTCTTTGGGGCTTCTAACTTCACAAGTCCATATCTCCCTAACTATGAGGAACCACGTGGCATACCACCTATCACTGGAAACGACACGACAAAGACTATCCATCTATGAGTGTCTTACCTACATTTACACTATCCTTCATGTCCATATTCCTCAACCAAGTTTGGGTCCCATAACCACACCTCTGGGGATCCATGTCGACTTCATCAAACGCACCCATCACATTTGCTGACATCAACCACTCCATCAATGACAACTAAATCAACATCAATCTCAACCATATCTCTAGGGCTTCTAGACTTCTCCAAGGGTTGACATCAATATCCAAGGGATGACATCAATGACAACCATCTGTCCAACATTATTCAACTCCTTGTCATTTCTCAAATCATGTCCTTGACGAGGTTGTAGCAAGATTTGCCTCACCCTATGCAATCTTGCACATAAGGCCTAGTTCCATTTCCCTATGTAGACTTATCACCCTTGTTTGTAAAATCCATAGCTAAAAATACATATTTTTCCACATGTACACATCCTGCCTACTATACAACATGTGTATACATAGGTTGCTCCACTACAGCCTCTGTACATCAGGATTTGTGCTAGAAAATGAAAATTAATGTCGGGTTTCCATGTCACGACAAGAGATCTATGATCCTTGGCCTTCCATATACTAGAAACATTCCGACTCGACCCTTCAGTTCCATTCTGAAGGCTATAAATGGGCCAATTCTGAGCTATGGAAAGAGGAGAAAGAATTCAACTTTGAGAGCAAAGTTACTCTAGAGAAATTATTTGCTTCATATTGAGTCTGCATCCCTTTGTACTTTAAGTCTGAACACAGTGTTCAACCCCCAAGCTCTTCCCTTATTGATTGAGAACCTCATTGTTTCTCTCTTATGAGCTTGCCTTTGGTGGAGGCCCAGCTGGAAGGAACTTAGTTTCTCGGTTCCGAACCATGCCGACACGGAAGTCTGTAACATTTTCACTTCTACTGATCATATATTAATAGAAATAATCTTTTCCCATCCAATTGATATCTTGCAAATATTTGAATTATTATTCCATGGGCATATTTGTCATGTTTATTAATGGATTATGCTTTCTTTTCTTGATTGTTGAGGACTAGTTGCAGGTATATTGCTTTGGGTCAAGTGTTCAACGGTGGACTTCATCGAACGTATGGACGAGGTAGGAATTTTATCTTGTCTTGCTAGCATATTTGTTTATATAGCATACTTGAGAAGATAGTTGATTTCTGCAGTCATTTCCATCTGTTGTGGTTTACCCTAGCCATAGAGATATTTTCCTGGTAACACACCTATCACTAGAAACAACACGACACAGACTATCCATCTATGAGTGTCTTACCTATTTTTACACTATCCTTCATGTCCATATTCCTCAACCAAGTTTGGGTCCCATAACCACACCTCTGGGGTTTCATGTTGACTTCATCAAATGCACCCATCACATCTGCTGACATCAAACACTCCATCAATGAAAACTAAATCAACATCAATCTCAACCATATCTCTAGGGCTTCCAGACTTATCCAAGGGTTGACATCAATCTCCAAGGGCCGACATCAATGAAAACCATTTGTACAAAACAATTGTCCAACATTATTCAACTCCTTGTCATTTCTCAAATCATGTCCTTGACAAGGTTAGGGTATAGAGAGTTGGGTCTTGAGCTAGTTTTTCTTGGGGATGACCACTCTCGCCAACATAAGTGACCTCCCATGGCAGAAGAAAAGAGAGATGATGGAGTACGAGATCCTTTCAAGACATTACTTGAGGAAGCCAATGCATGATAGAGGAACACAATGATGGACAACTTCATTTATATCCTTCAATGATTACCGATGGTGGCTGAGGCATCTTCGAAAAATAACCATTTCAGAGGTGCGATACCCTTCAAGGTACAAATCAATTTTTATATCCCCTTATTTGAAGGCTAGATAGATGTAGATTCTTTCGAGAAATGGATGAATATGTTGGAAGGGTATTACTTTGTCCAAAATTCTTTTGATGGTGAAAAGATAACCTTTGCACTCCTTAAATCCCTTCCCATGTCAGAGCTTGGTGGGAAGGTTACTAGGAGAGGTACACCGTAGATGGATCTACGCCATTCGGGAGAGAACCCACCTAGGAAGCCTTTTTGGATGCCCTCAAGGAGGAATTATACCTTGTTGGAAGCTATGATGACTAATATATGAGATGGATGACTCCACGTCATAGGAGAGACCATAAAGTGCAAGAGTATACCTAAATCTTCCATACCCTATGTTCAAACATGGGCATTCAATATTATGAGAGACACATGGTTTTTAAGTACCGTAGTGGCCTACACAAGTACATCCAAACAAAGATGGATTTATTGGAAATATACCCATTGGGAGATGCTTATAGATATGCATTCAAAATTGAGTAGAAATTCAAGAAGAGGAATAAGCAAGAGTTTTTTTATGCAAATATCCCACAACAAAATAATGGTAAAGGCAGTCCTAACTCATAGAATGAAGTACATATAAAGGAGAGATAATCTCATGAAAACCAATGTAAGCCATAGAAAAATAAGGGTGATGGGAAATCAAAGAAGGAAACCACAAAGTAGTGTGAGTTACACAAAATCCCCTGGCACAACACCAATGAATGTCACTCGAAATAGTCATTGTTGGATGAGATTAAAGAAAAAGAGTCGGCCCTCGAATTGGACTCTGATTCAGAGAAGGATAAGGGAAAGTAGATTATCAGTGCAGAACCTAGTGCTACCATCACAACTACAAAGATACAACTTGACGAGTTAGAGGAGATAGAGGAAGGGGAGCGCCTCTTCCATTCATAGATGTGGGTGAAGGGAACCCCACCACATTTCATTATTGACAACAAGATCCAGAAGAACCTGATATCAATCGAGGTTTTCAAAAGAATGAAGCTACTGACAATGCCACACCCCCAACCATACACCATCGGATAGTTGAGCCAGGGATGAGACCTTCGCGTCAGCTAATAATGCCACATGTCCTATGGCATCAAGCCCTTCAAAGATGAGGTACTGCGTGATGTTTCCCCACTCAAAGTTTATGATGTTATTTTAGGACAACCATATATGTGGAAATGTCACATTGTTTATGAGTCTTGACCCTGTAGTGTCATTGTTACTATGAGGGGTCAATTCTACAGGGTACCATAGGTAGTTCCAACTACTTCCACTTCATTGATCTCGACAAAACAATGCTGCAAATTAATATCTCAAACCAAAAAGTTTTCCCTCTTCATGATCCAGTCATAAGGTGAATAAAAGGTCACTGTGACCACTATAGCCTCAGACCAAGACCTTTCCATACAAAATAAGTAGGTCGAACACATTATAGAAAAGGACACAAATATGTTTTTACCTACGAGGGTGCCTTTTCACTTCCAAGTAAAGCATTTCATTGACTTAGTTCTCGATTCTCCCTTACCCAATGGTCCAATATATAGACACTCCATTTCAGAGAATGAGAGTCTTCCATAAGTTCAATATAGCTACAATAGAGCCCTTCTTATCTCTATTGGCCACGACCCATTTCAAGTGTGCTTGGGGTTCTAGCCACTATTCCCCATCGATATATCTCTCCCTACTGCATCTTCACCAACAAAGTCCTCCCACACTCAAACCAAGGCAGATCATGTAGTCAAATTTGTTGAATAGAACCAACACCTCCAAAAATAGGTTCATGATATCCTTCAACATGCTAATTCCAGGTACAAGACAAACAACTACTTCAACAAGGCAAGCAAGTCATCAAGGTTCAGATTCAACAAAATTTTCCCCATATCCTAAGGGAAATTGATGCAATTGGGACCATTACTTCTTAAGGGGGTAGGATAGATCTAGGTGGATCTCAGTGGCCAACCTCCTTTTCCACTGAATCAACGTTTTCGATCCCATGGTTTTGACAAACCATTATATTCACCCTTTTTATGGGGAGTGTAATGTAATACCATATCCATTTTTTGAGTACATTCATCATGTAATGATTGCCTAATAGTCTTATGTAGATGCCTATAGCATTAATGCACTATAACCCATTAGAACTCCACAATTAAGCATGCTTGGGATAAAATAGTACTGGGATGGGTGACCTCCTAGGAAGTCCTATTTTTTTACATGCCTATGGCATTTTGTAAACTTGGAACAATTTATCCCACATGCATCATGGGAATTATTCTCCTCTCACTCTCTCATATATAATCGAGGTGAAGGAGGTCCTTTGAGCATGCAATGGAATGTGATGTAAATATTTTTGCAAATGAAGCGTAGCCAACATCTCTTTCTCTTTAGAGATAAACTACCACCATTATAGCTAGTTTGTGTCTACAATATTTTGCTATTTTTTAATAGAAGTTGGGTTTCATTGTATTTCTGTGTTCTCTGCTATTGTTTTCTTGCATCTCATTTCATTCTTAACATAATCTGGATCAATATAGAAATGCACACATAGTTTTTTTGTAAAATAGAAAGAAAAAAATAGCATTCACACATAATACTCATAAATTTAACCTCGAAACCCTTAACCGGGAAAACCACCAAATGTTTAGAGCCACGTCTCTAACTCTCACTATATTAACATCACCATTTAAAAATACAATATTTATGATTATGCGACATCCAAAACCTTAATCCATTGACCTGGATTTGATTACAACCTTAATTCCTTAACCAAAATTAGAAAACCATTGGTTGGAAAATCATGTGCCAAAACCGCCCAATTTATTTTTATGGGGCTCTGCCCTCAAATCCCTCGGTACTAGCCCCACTTGACCCCCCGAACATGGGGGATGCCACCCCCAATTTTACCCCTTGGTGAATCCTAGTGCACACACATCATGAGTGGAACTAATCATGCAAATAATATAACTTGTATCAAACATCTCCCTCCCCCACCCATCCACCCTTTGCCTCTTCTCACCTCCTTCCTCTTTACCTCTCTCACACCACCCCATCATGACCACTTCCCCTTCTCTCACCTATCAAGCCCTCTTCTCACCCCGCCCCCTTTGTAACCCATACCCATCCACCTTCCCTCTCCACTCACCTCCTCTCCCAACCCCTTTGGCTCCTCCACCCCCTCTACCCCTATTATCACCCAAAATTTGATCACCTAGACCAAAATGCTAGGTTTACCAAAATACACCATTTATAATATAGGTATCATTTGTATAAACCCATTACATTTACATCATTTTCCATTATTATAACCTACATAACCACTTTTCCTAAAGTCACATGCATTTCCTAAAGTCATAAAACACCTTTATGACTTTTTCCTCTTGAAATTAACCAAAAAGAAAAATAAAATAAAATAAAATACCAAAACCTTAAAAGTAATGGTTAAAATTGATACAATCGGATTATAATATTTTGTTACCATGACCATGTCAAGGATAACCATGATTTTTCTCATAAAATCAAGAGGTCACTTCCATTTTCCATATCACCCATTGAAAGTAACGAAGTGCTACCAAAATTTCTCTAGAACAAAATCACCTGTTGTGCTTCATGCAATATTTTGGCCATAACCACTATCAATTTCAACCATAAAGTGAGGATCCAAGATACACACTCGAGAAGCAACAAGAACCTCCCAAGGAGGAGGATAAGGACTCCATATTCTCCAATAAATCATCTGCATGTGTTCCAAGGAGGAGGATAAGGACTCCATCTTTTCCTACTACTATTTCAACATTTCTTTAGAGTCCTCCTTTAAGATCGACCTCAACTAGAATGTGTGTCACTATCCTATATGGGTTCAATTTGTATGACTCATATATGTCAACAATTTTTTCCAAACTATCACACATTTAATTTAAGTTCTATCTATCCATATTTCGATGGGAAGCTGTGGAACCTTCACTCATATCGATATCTTCGAAGAAGCCTTTGACCTTGGATCAAATTACACTGTCTAATTTTGTAGAGACAACTGAAAATCCCAAAAACCAACATCTTCCTATTTTTTTTTCCATAATAACTCATTTCAAAAATAAAACCAAGCCATCCTCTTGTCAACATGTTAAATAGACCAACATTGGATGCCATGCCTTTTGTATCCAATGGTTGAGGGTCTATTCTAAGATTTGATAATCATAGAATTTTCCAATTAGGATTCTCCATATACTCCATCTTATCCACCGTAATGTCTTCACCAAGACCATTCTCACCAAACTCTTTCATTGTTTGCACACCTCTTAACCCTAAATTTCTCCTTTCTCTCACAGGAAATTCTAAAACAAGGTCTTATCTCTTACTTACTACCACTCAAAGTTTCTAGATCAAAACCACTCTTCATAAACCGTGAGCCACACTAAGATTGATTATGTAAATTTCCACAATTAGTCATAATGCTGGTGAAAATTTCTCAATTTACAATATTCATTATTTTATTAATCTCACCAATTCTTTCAATTTAATATAATTTTATTTTTACTAATATTTTATATCAAGGTCTATTTTGACCTTATCAATCATATCTCTTCCTCCCTTCATTGGTTATTGACCTATCCTTCTCTTTAATTACATTCCTCATCATTATATTAATCTCACCAACTCTTTCACTTTAATATATATTTTTTCTAATATTTTATCTCAACGGTTATTTTGACTTTATCAATCATATCTCCTCCTTCCCTCAACAATTACTGACCTATCCTTCTCTTTAATTACATTGCTCAACATTCTATTCCACCATATGATCTTTGTTGTCCATGATGATGGGTGGAGTGTCCACTCGAGATGTTGGACAGTTTGAAACTTAATACATAGTTTACATCGAGAAAAATTATCCAACACAATGAGCTTCTTTGTAATATGGAATGCTCTTTGGCTTCCTAACTCATGAAGAACTTCTTTAGTAGGACCTCTCACCACTTCAAACTGTCTTGATCCATCCAACAAAACATTTGAGACAATGATACAATCAATTTTAAATATGATATTATTGCTCATTGTCTCAACCTTTCCTCCACTGAGATTGACCACCCCATCGCAACCAAATGTCGTGTACTATGTATTATCATTCTAATACCACACATTAGACTGCTTTGATTATGAATGTATATGTAATGATAAATGGCTACAAGCCATACATATATGGTCCAAGTAAATAATGACCATATACTTTGTAAATATGTACATTGATTTATAATCTAAAGTACACCAACTAAAAATAAGGGAGGCCTAAAACGAGATGAGGGGTTATGATTCCATGAGTGGGGGAAGTGAAAGGGGGCATATAGGCATTTATGGGCCTAAGAGGAGAATACCTTAGTTAGTGACTTAACCTAAAGTCCTTAAAATATGGATTATGTGCCAAGATTAATTAATCTCTATTTTTTATTATTTTAAGCTTCAAGATTAAAGGTGATATGTGGGCTTCTCATGAAGAAACATGGTGAGGGATTTGCATGCAAATATAATGTTGTGAATTCAAGAATGAAAAGATGATGGTACATCATTGTGGTGGTATGAAATGGAGGGATGCAAAAGAGGATTATTGGATGGTACTATGTAGTGTACTTGCATGTAGGCTTATGATTTTGTTTTGATTTACATGTGGTATGACTGTGGTATTGTTGTAAGAGAGTGTGAAAGATTACAACCATATAAAATCATGTGAACCCTATAGGTAATCATGTTGATGGCTGAGGTAGAGTCTAATATATCATACAACAAATAATACATGGAGACCCAATAGAGAGATTCCCTAGCCAGCATGTGCTAGAGCACTAGGAGAGAATTGGATAGCCGAAGGGATTGTTTAGTAGAGAAGGGGATCCCATTCCTAGTGTTGTACAGGTTGAGGGGGAAGAGTATTGGTCAATTGGGATAGTTGTAAATGGATTCCTTGCGTGTGAGAGTTTTCTGGGTTATAGGCTAAGTGAGAGGACATAAAGCCAAAACTTAGGACTTCACCCTTGTGGATTCATAGCCTTAGCTCAGGAGTGGCCTCTATCATAGAAAGATTAAGTGTGACACGTAGCCTAAGGCTGGGAGGAACATCCTTCATTTTCAACCAGTTGGAGGATTATTTTCCCAAAAAGATAAGTAATCTGATTGTGTTATAATTTTGCATAAATTATTGACTAATTGCGTTTTTTGTTTTGCAATTTATGATTTATGGTTTCTTTAGTTCTACATTTTTATATTTAATTTGCATAATAATGGATGAAATCATTGTAGAATTGTATTCATGTATATGGTTGGAATGGAATATTTTAAGGTTTTTATAGCTTTGTTTCAATTGTTGAATGCTACAACTAGTCAATGAAATCAATTTTCATTTACATGGAGTATCATAGCAAGAATTTATGGTTCATTTGAGTACCACGTTGCTTCAAATGATTTATAGAGATGGTTGGGTGTGTGCCAATATGGTATCAAAGATATTGGCTATAATGATGGGGTTGTATGGGCCAGAATTAGACTCTACGGGAAGGAATTCCAATTTGCATATTTGCAAAAAAAAAATCAATGCAAATTGAGGAAAATGCATGTTAGATCAATTGAATTGATTTCCTGGATGAATCCACTTCAAGATGATGTGGATGGGCATATGTTGCAGAGGTTTGGTTCAACACTTTCATCATACATGTTAGAAGTTCGACTCCATATCAAGATATTTTTTAAGGATTCAAATATTATATAAAGTATAGTATTCTAGGTGACTATTTTGGTTTGAAAAAATAATACATATAGATATGTAGGCAAATATTCAATAAAAAAATATACAATTTACTATTAAAACATGTAAAGTTTTGTGAATATTACCAACCTAAGCACATTTTATGTAAAAAAATATATGATTTTTTAACGATAATATATCCAATTGGTAAAATATTTTTTGAAAAGGGCCCAAAACTAGCTAATTGCTGAAAATTAGCCACTAAAAAGCACCTTGCTGCATAGGACTCAAATGTAGATCACAAGCCATAGGTTTGGTAAAATGTCTCAATAGGAATAAGTTTGTGAAGACATGTTTGAAGCTTGAGATTGTTGAATTAGTGATTTTAATTGCTACTAGATCACTATTAGAGCATATGCATAGGTTTTGGAGGTCTAATTGAAGTAATTCAAGGATTGCAGTATTCAACTCCTTGGAGAAATGGGTAGATTTGTGAAATCTGTA
The DNA here is from genome assembly GCA_009831015.1 of Picea engelmannii. Classification (NCBI taxonomy): domain Eukaryota; kingdom Viridiplantae; phylum Streptophyta; class Pinopsida; order Pinales; family Pinaceae; genus Picea; species Picea engelmannii. The sequence continues at coordinate 326,649 of ML778708.1, forward strand.
AAAATGTCCAATTCCATTGTGGACAAAATTAGATTATGGTAGAAATTAAGTTATGGATAGAAGTTGATTATGGTAGGAATTCAATTATGGTAGAATTATTTTTTTTTCCAAAGAAACTGGGGAAATTATATTAAAAGGTCTGCCAAAAATGATAGAAGTAGCAAATATAAAAAATTTCGAAATCATCCCTTGTCATGGAAAAAACAGGCTGTTGGTTTCCTGAGTTATGATCAACACTAGATCTTATCCTGTTCTTATACATAATATCTATCCATCTCCTAGCATAAACTTTGTAAAATATGCCTGAGATTAATTTGCAAAAACAAAACATTCCTGAAACTATTATGGAGATTGGAACCTGCCTGTTTCATCTTCCTTCTCATTTGGAATTGAATTGAGGTATGAAATGTCTGGCTTCAGGGAATGAGAAGAGGATTCTTTTTTAATTGATGGGTTATTGCTTGTTTGGAGCGGGGTCATTGGTCTATTCTTCATCTCTTCTATCTCAAAACATAAGGTTGCATGTTCATCCTTCATTTGATGTTGTTCTTGTCGATGCCCTGCCAAAATTTCCATTACTACGAGCCACTGGTTAGACATGCCTTGGACTTGAACCTGCAAATTTTGGATCATCTGCATCGTCTCGTCCCTTTCTTCATTCCTTGAATCTTGTCACCACCTTGCTACTCCAACACGATGCCTCTCCATTTCCTGGCTCTGAAAATTTTGTATGCCACAACAACTCATAAATCCACAAGGATGTGTGCAACCCCAACACCAATGGATGTGTATGAAGTTCTTCTCAACATTCTATCTCAATTTCAACTGGAACAAAGTGCTTATCAAAATCCTCTTGAAATATTGATTCATATCCCCATTTAGACACCCATAATTCATCATCTTCTCCACACGATCTATATCCATGTCCCTGATTCTTGATCTACATCGAAAGGGATGAGCACATACTATGAGTGATTTTTGTATTTTCCTAATTAAGGTTGGTGACGATGGGTTCCTCCATGCTAGTACTGTCCATATTAAGGTGAGTTTCCTCCCCTTCTAATGGATCGTATGATACCTTCCTAAAATGGATGTTGAGTGTGCTTCTGTGGTGGAGGAGGAATGAATCTACTAGAGGTATGGGATTGGAGTAGAACGACCCTGCTGAATCATTTGAAAAGGAGATTTGTTACTTGTGTGAGATCACAAACCACCCCGTGTCATCATTGCAATGGGAAGATGATGACTACTTACATTTAACCACGCCAATTTCCATGTTAACTGTGTTTTCCTTTGTTCTTTTTGGATTATTTGCGTCTTGAATTTATGCTTGGGTAACATCATGGGATGGGAACTTCTAAGAGGCAATCATTCACCCTCAATGATCCGAGAGAATCCTTAAGTGCTTTATTTTATTTATTATCTTCCACAATGTTGTTTTTGTGTAAGATGTGATGTGATATGATTTGCATTGAGGCTATTTCAAGTTGGATTCGACAAAATATGGAGACCAATTTCATGTCTTTAGGGAGAGAATTGCATCTCAAATGAGAAGTACTTATCTTTCAGTCTCCAAGGATTACAAGGGAAGATACACCTTGTTTTCTTGCCAACCTCAGTCCCTGTAGTAATGCATAGGCTTCGGCTTGGTTGTTAGAGGCTTGACCAAGATTCCAAGAGAATAGAGTTTGTATTTTTCCTCCTGGGGAAAGGATATCCCCACCCACTCCTACCGCCCCTAATTATGGTAGAAATTTTGATTACTAGTAATATGGTCAGAATGTAGTGGTGGGTTTTAAAAAAAAAATGACATTTAGAAAATACTCTATAGATGTGGGTATATTTGAAAATTTGAAGCTCATAAAATCCCCTACAATTGTGGGGTTGTTTGGAAAATCAAAGTTCGGAAAATCCCTTACAGTTGCAACCTGTTTGAAAAATTGAAGTGTGGAAAAGACCCTACAATTGCAGACAAGTTCAAAAAATTGAAAATTTTGAAACCCCTGATGGTTGTGGACAAGTTCAAAATATCGAAATTTTCAAAACCTCTGATGGTTATGGACACGTTCAAAAGATTTAAATTTTGGAAAGATCTGATAACCATGGACAAGTTCAAAAAATCAAGATTTTTGAAATCTTAGGTGGCCGTGGTCTCAAAATATTTAAGTTAAGAAAGAATTCGATGGCTACAAAGTATTTCAAAAGATTGAAGTTAAGAAAGGCTTAGAAGGCTACAAAGTATTTCAAAACATCAAAGTTTTTAAGAACTTCAATGGCCATGATAGAATTCAAAAGATCAAAGTTTTGAACAACTTTTATGGTTGTGTAAAAGTTTAAAAGATTGAAGTTTTGAAGAGCTTCAATGGTCGGGAAGAGTTCAAAAGATTTAAATTTGAAAAGACCCCAATGGATTTTGGACATGTTGAAAATATGAAGGAGAATATGAACTCAGATGGAGCTACAATTTTAGATGTAAGTCCATAGTAATGAGGACTATAAAAGTGTTAGTAAGGATGGTTTGTAGATTCAACTCCATAATTTTTGAAAACGATAATAAACAATTTTTAAAGAACATAATGGTACTCACTAACAATAGCCCGATTGAGTATACAATTTGAATAGTGTGGAATATGAGTAGGAAAAAGAAAATTTAGTGGAGCATTCAGTTAAATTACAATGGTTTTGGAGTAGAGGTGAAGAAATAGGCCAAAATCCACTATTATAGGAGACTTTATGACGATTTTAGAAACTTAAAAATGGAGAAAAAGTTATCCAAGACCTCAAAACTGGAAAATGTTTCCTACTTATCATTTAATCACCTCAACAATTTGGACAACTTTGTCCTAGTGAAAATTTTCCATTTTTTCACTATCCGAAAGATAACAGTTTTCGCCAAAAATTTTTGAGTCTAGAGGAAGTGCAAAAAGTACAAAGTTGACGATTCTAGATTAATGAAAAAAATGACTAGAGCATTATACCTCTAATTTGAAAGTTGTTGAGTACCCACAATTAGAAGTATTATTAGCATATGATACAAAAACTACTATATTTTCTTCTACAAGTTGATGAAGTACAACTGTGCCCTTGATTGCACCAGTGAAAAAAATGGATACATTGGGCATAAGTGGTAGCTTATAAGGGTTATAAATTTTGGATTAGAGATCAAAATTGAGTGTGAGTATGATCATTGGAAAGGTATTACATAGGATAAAACAATCGAATATTTTTTTTTGGAATGATACTTATTGTTTTAAAAAGTTTAAAGAACAAAACTTTTGGGATTGATTGGACAAGGCAGTTGTCCAAGTGGATGAACTCCCAAAGTATCTTCAGTTTGGGGAAAATAGTTTAAAGTGATATAGAATCATAACATATGTGAAATTGAGTAAGGATGATTGTAGATACTTCATAGTGGTACATGCACAGTGATGTGGAGGTTCAAATTGGATGAGCAATCAAGGCATTCAAAGGTGTTTATTAGCTATCAAATTGAATGATTAGGCCAAGGATGGCTAGGAGTACATGGAAAGATGACTTGAATTTTAATAAGAAAGAATGCTGAAGAGAAGAAGGACCAATAAATGTGGATGGTGCCTTATCTGGAATGCATGCAATGCATTGACTAAGGTCAACATATGCGGGTTGGATTACAAAAAATATTTATGGGAGTCATGATCATTGTAGATGGTCATTGTATACAAAGAAACAATGATAGGTATAGGGGACATGGAATACATCAACATGTATATATGACATCCTTATGAATACAAAAGGATGTAAGTTACTTAACTCCTCGGAGATAAGGTAAGGCATTAAAGTAATACAAATTACAAAGCATGATGATAATGAAGGAAGTTATGGGAAGATTAGTATGACAAAGGAAATCTATCAAGAAAAAGAAAACATGCATGGAGTGACAAATGAACCATGTGATCAATGAATCATCTTTGTATACAAGTTATATGTATACTCAAAACAGTTGCATGCTATTGACCAAAAAATTATGTATAAAGAAGGTGAAGTAAATAATGAAATTCCACTCACTTGGAAAGGTGCCATTGGAGGAACAAAGCACTCCATTGTGTGGATTGGTCTTGGTGGATAGAGTTTAATTTCATAAATAATTTGAAATAGGGAGGAAATTACAAAATTGGATGAAGATTAAAGATTGCTAAAGATGAGAGTATGAGATGCCATATGATGGAGGTTCAACTGCTAAAGGGTATTGCAACATTAAAGAGACGACTCTAGTAGTAAATGAGGAATTGTTGAAATAAGATGAAAATAAAGCATGTTGAGTGCATTCTAAGTATACAAGAACATGAGAATTACAATGACATCTAGATGAGAAGTATAATAAGGCATATGGAGTGAAACAAGTATATGTGCTTGGTATTAGCTGCAAGGTAGACTAGAAATTGTAATGAGTCCATATAATGCAACATGATAGTGAGCTAGAAATGATGGCAAATGAAGTTAAGGTTGGGGCCAAATTGGCCAAGGAAAAAGAAGCATCTAATGAAGTTATAATATTAATAAGCACTAGAAATCATGAATTTCCAAGTTGGATTTGGCTGAAGGTGGTCAAGAAAATGGAACAACGATTCCTAGAGATAGATAGAAGGAAAATGCAACTCAAAGCGAGATCACATATTGTTTCTATAGCCAGATGGGACTTGAGGGAAACTTAGGACAATAAAGCAAGATATATGATGCTAAGAAGATTGTTTTAGTAGTAATTGGAGAACAAGACTATCAAGGCATAATTGAAAAAGAAGGGGATTTCTCACCATAACCTTATTTGTTTATAGAATAGAACTATATGTTTTAAAAAACATAAAGTATAAATATTTATATACATTGTCAATTGCTACTTGGTAAGGAAATCACAACTAATCATCCATTGCATGATTGGTAGAAAGATCATGAATTGGATCAACTATGATGTGGAAGTGGATTTTCATGCTATGAAAAATAATTGGAAGGGATAATTTATTGAATCTTCTCTTGTTGCATTGCTATATTTGTTAATGTTAAGAAAGTTTAAAGATGTTCATAGTTTTAAAGCATATGAATGTTGAAAAATGAAAGAGAATAGGATAGTTGGAATGCATATGCACTAGTGAGAACGTGGAGAGATTTTGCATAGTGCATATAGATATGTTTGAGAGAAGTGTGATGTTACATATGCCATGAGTATGCAATGATGATTAAGTATGATTGATGTGATTGTGTAACCAAAAATGGTGAGAGAA
>ML778708.1:342822-354177 GCA_009831015.1 Picea engelmannii
AGAAGATAATGTAGCTGTGGAAAATAGAGGTGCTAGACTCATTTGTGAATACATTCAAGAAACATCATTTGTTTAGGTGTCATGATTTTCTCTAGAAACCATGGTAAAATAACAAAGAAAAAATAGTTAGAACCTAAAAAACAATCATTTATTTAATCACAAACAATACACATAAGTTTGGATTTATACAAAGCCTTTTTCAACCTTCTTACCCTTACAAGATACCCCTGATATTACAATTTGAGACAAATGTAATATAGTAGTGGGTTCTTCTTTAGTGAAACACCCATGCCACTAGAGACACAACAACAACCATCAGAAGAAAGCATCCACACATTGAGGATCTATATCGATGTCCATCAATGACTTTTGTTGGCATATATGGTGATACCAAGTCATATTTGACACCTTCACCTACAATTGACATTGCTCCCCACACTAAATCACTTAACATCCTCTTAATTTCCGCATGATAATTTATGGTAAAACATTTAAATTGAGTAACAATAATTCTTGCTTCTCTATGAAGAGGTTTTATATTGTCTTTGCGAACTTGATAAATTTCTTTCATCTAATTACCTATCAATTCTGAGTTGTTGAAGACTTCATTATTATTGGCACCGTGTTTTTTTGATGCTTTTATCCCTTCAACAAGGGAAATATAATATGCTTCATTATTTGTAGTCTTTCCATGAAGTCCTCTCTTAGTTTGGAGGACAAGATTTAGTTCCATCTTGTGAAGGACATATGAAATCATTGCTTGACCTGGGTTTGTATAACAAGATACTTCAATGCATAATGTCCACTTATGCACCATTCTATATGCCTCCAAGTACTTGGAAAAAAGGAAAACAACAAATTTTGATGAGGCATTTAGAAATACAATTTTAACATTGAACAAGTTGTATTGGGTACGAGTGTAGTGTTGTATCACAACCATAAAATAAAAAATGTTACTTTATATGCTTACCAATATTTTTATGTTGTTCTTCGAAATGACAAAAATAATCTTTCTTTTGATTCTAAAGACTTTCAAAGAGCAATGCTTGTGGGAATTTTTTTTGTAACTATTATGTGGTTGGTTTTTTGGATACTCATATGTAAAATTTGACATTTCATATGTAGCTCTTAGAATGAGCAACAAGTTTGTCTTTGAGAATGATTCATATTTTAAAAGATTTATGTATGTCCCAAAACCTAGTATGAATGACCAAGGAATTTTTCTAGGAAGTGAAATCAGGTTAGATTCCATTGCACAAGGTAATATTCACATAAGTTGGAGTACTACAATTCCAAAAATTAGACAATCCATTTGCAAATAGCATCCCAAGTCATTAGATTGAAGACATTGACAAATTCTTTGCAATTTTAGATCAATAAATATCAAGTTGTAAAGTTTTTATTGCATATTGGGGTAGTAAACATGTAGATAGATCCTTCTGTGCATAGATATAATAGCTCATGTACTCTCCAAAGCTATAGTAAATCCTCTTCAATTCAATGCATACCCTACAATTTAATGCATATTTTTTCCGTTTCTCCTGTAGTTTACAACTTACAAAGTATTCGTCCTTTAAGAAAAAGGGATAAAGAGGTTCAAATTCTTTATATGTATCACCAATTAAAACTGGTATGTGTATATTTATCATCATAAAAATATTATAATTTTTTTTATAATAGTAACGACATTTGATTGAAAAACACTGTGTAATCTTTCACTGTTGTTTGAAGTGTAATCTGATACTGGGTAATCCTTCACTATTTGCAAATGGCTAAAGTATAACCTTCCATAATGATTGAGTGCAGAGCATTTATTGGAGTTATAGTAATATATGATATCTATGTAAAAAAAATCAGAAATTGGATTAAAATCTCTTTATAACACCAGTGAAAAAATAGTATATTAACTATATATTCTGAAAACCATAGAATTTGTTCACAAATAATAAAAACATTCCATTGAAAGATACTGGAACAATCTTTCACTATTGCCAAATTGATTTAGTGTAATATTCTACTATTCCCAAATGGAAAGTGTGGGCACCTAATAGTTTGAAGGGTAATCTTCTGATCCAGATTTTATGAGCAGAACAAAATGAATATAGATTATTAACAGGTGCTTAACAAAAAATAATAGAGATACATTAAAACTTGTTTTCTATTCAATAAGGAAATAAGCTGCAATTGTAAAATGCAGCAGAAACAAGCTTGCTGGAATGGTGGCGGATTATCTCTGAGAAGAGATGTGACAACTGCACTCATTCTCAAGAAGATGATTACAATCAGAATTTGAAGACATTTTTACAATAAACATGAATGCCAAAAACCCTAGACATCCAAAAACCTAACCCTAGGAGATGAAGCACCAAAAAGTCATGTGGGCCCCGTTTGGGTAAGTTAGTACATCAACTTCCCGGGGTCATAACTTTTGCATACGATCTTTGTTTTAGGCATATGATAGCCCGTTGGAAAGGTATCATCGAGGAGATTAATTTTGGAGTAAATTTGGAAGTAAATTACATATTTCTCCCCCTTTTCCAAAAAAACATCGTTTAGGGCCTCAAAACGGCTCCCGAAGTGAAAAACTGCTAAAAATAGTAAATTACCAAAATTGCCAGAAAATTGTTTTGAGCCAGTTGGAAAAGGTGGGTGGCCACCGATATCCACTTGGATCATCTTCCCTGTATATCAATAACAATGAACAATATCTACCTTGCTAGGAAGTAACATTAAATGTTGTGGATCATGAACGAATATAGGATTCTACAACTCGAAATAGGAAAGAAATACAAAAAAGGAAAGAAATGATGTTGTCCGTCTCTTGAAGACAATTTTTCTTTTATCTCCACTGATTGGTGGCTATAAATTAATGCGAACTTATGTCCTAATGGAGTTATACATTTTTACAATTCCTCTAGTTCAATATTTCATATATGGATATAATTTAATATTGTGATTATATGGGTTGGTTTCCTTTATCGGGAATTTCTCCATGAACCTTCTTCTAGACTAGAATATCTCATCATTGCAGGATTGGAATTCAATCTATTATAAAATATAGTGATGACAAGAACACTAAATATTACTGGCCTTTACACAAAGTTACAAATCATAGAACCCAACAACAACATGACATCCATTAACATGTTTTAGATTGGTCCTTTTATTATTCTAGTTTTGTACTTCTAAGACTATTTTTTAACACTCTCAATAATGAATTACAAGTACTCACCCTATTATCCAAGAGTTATTATAGAGGATGGAATACCACGGGAACCCATTAGGAAACCGACTATTGAGACATCTCCAAGTGAGATTCACATTACATATATTGCTGAGGAGATCATATAGAAGTTTAGTGGAAAAGGTGTCCCACTTTAAATTTATGTCAAGTTATTTCGAAGGGAGATTCAAACAACTAACCTGAGCACTTGAATTTGATTTCAGAATCAAGTATCTAACCTGAGCATGTGCTCGGGACTGAAGAATCGAACCTTAGACCGTTGAATCCTTACACCGATCAAATACAAAAGAACAACGATTTGAACCTGTAACACAGGAGCAGGAGAAGGAACAGGGGAGTTAGAGTGTAGTTAGGGGAGTCCAGAGTGAGGCGCGTAGGAGAATTCAAATGCAGGGAAAGGAAGGGTGGTGTTGCATTAAGTGCACATCACCAAACTCCCTGCAACCAACAAAGGAAGATGATGTCGTTGCAGATGAGAGAAAACATTAACGAAGTAAACTTGCTAATGGAGTTGTGGAGACGACAAAGCCAAACAGTGGGAGATGGGTTTTTCGATCAATGGTTTTGTCAGAGATGTGACAAATACGGTGGTCGACAAACCCAAAACGTAGAACATTTAGCTTACTCCTATAAAAATGATTAATATAAATTCAAAACCCTTAATAATCCAACACCATTTGAGTGCATGCATATTAGATAAATGTAATGGAATACATATTCATAAACTCACATAAAACAATACAAATCCATACATATTTCACCATAAATATAAATATAATTAAATTGTAGATTGTACAAGCAAGAATATATTACTTATTTTTTAACCAACGAAAATCCAAGTAGTTGGTTGTGTATGCGAATTGTTTCACCCGACCATAGGAATTGAGGGAAAATACAACCCCCAACTTAGGGTATGAGGCCACTAAGGATATGGAAACAAACTACAAACTCATATCACTCAACCCGACCCAATTTCTCTCAAGCTAAAAAAATGCTCATTACTAATCACTTTAGGTAACTCAGCCAACCTTCAATTAATCATAACATTCTCACCCACTACTCTACACAACAAAATGAATGTATTTCCCTTCTCTACTCAATAGTCCCTCAAGAATATTCTTCCCTTCCAGTGACATTCAATGTAGGCAAGAAGAATCCACTTTGTTGATTACCTTCGGTTAGGGACAACCTAGCAGATTATAACATAGTCTCTAGGACCTCTAACGAGAAAACATTATCATGGAAATGGAAGGCTACCTAAACAAACCATCCTTTATGTTTTCCTACAATTATACTACTCTCATCCTAATTCCATGAATTTCTCTTCCATCATTGAATTTTTTATTTTAGGTTTTGTATATAAGTCCCAACATGATGAATGGAAACTTCAACGCTTGCGTAGTACTTGAAAATGAAAATGGTGAGAGTGTGAATGGTGAATGGAAATGACTCCCATGAGATTGGAAGATGGAAACCAATTCACATGAGGAGGCATTTCTCACATGTTTCCCCCTACCAATTATACCTAACCCCATTCCTTTGTAGTTATGTGAGGTAGACATGTTTCACAAGCCACCACATGCAAATATTGGCTTCTAAGTTAAATATGATGGATAAGATATGATTAATATAGATGATGAGAATATTACACAATTCTTAGGATGATATTGGAAATAGTGGATTTGTTTCCCTTGGGATCCCTTTCCTATTCCTCTCTAGTGGAATCATAGCCCCTTCCTTTCTCTTTGCAACCATCTTCGACCTTTATATTAGTTTTCAACAATAATATTTACATATCTTGAGCATACCCTGGATATTATACCACATGGCCTATACAAAGTATATTTATCATAATGCATGATGATCCACTCACTAGTTGGACCTTGTCCTTGAGCTCTATGTTAAGAATCCATACAAGCACCTTTACATGATTTACAAATGGGGTCATTGATTTAAACTCACATGGCTTGATTCTTGTCTTTATAACCACTTATTTACAATTTATACATAATTTGATCTAATATATCCAAAGGGTCAAAGTGGGGGTATTACACCTAATTCCCCTCTATTTAGTCATATCTATAGTTTTTTGGAAACATAGTTATTACACTTTTCATTACTTTAAAATAATTGTTAATTTTACTTGATTTAGTTAGGTTTTGGGAAACTCTACTAGGCACAATGGTTGGTTTTCTACTTAGGTTTAATAATAGCCCACAACAATGGAACTATTTAGGTATGTTACAAGAGACCCCACGATGACCTAAGTGTCACCTAATATCCCATCCTAAGAAATCAATACAAAAGGAGAATGAGTCTATGGTTCACTACTTGCAAGGTTCATGTGAAGTTGAAGGGCCCACTTCCCAAACTAAAAGACAATGCGTAGAAAGATTTTGGTTGAATAACATAAGGATTTCAAGAGTTGAGAAGGTGATTGGATTATTGGTTTCAATCGATGAGAGTTGGATGCATGATGACATAGTAATGTAAGTGGTCACATCTCCATATTGTTGGTTTGAAAAGAGATTTACCGAAAGTAAAGGTGGTGGGAAAATCCATGGAGAGGAGATAAAACCAAGAACTCGTGGAGAATAAAGGGATCGAATGAAGAATTTTCAGAAGAAGAAATGAAGTTCTAGCAAAGGTAGTTGGGTGGAACCATGGAGTAGTGGATAAGAACCTAAATCTTGTGAGAAAATAATGAAAACATGAATCCATTTGTTAGTGCAATGGTGGGTAGAATCATAGGTAGAAGAAGAAGGAGATAAGAGAAAGAAATATCCATTTTGAGTTATAGGATGAAACACATGTGGCAGAGATGAAGGTGATGTAGTTCTTTTTTTTTAGTGTTAGGTAGAAATGTAAGAGAATCACCAAGAAGAAGGGCTCATAGCCCTTGTTAAAAGGCCAAGTCATGGAAATATAACAAGAAGAATTCTTGTTGTTGGGAAAAATGCAAGTATGCCTATTAAAATCCCAATGGATAAATAAACTGAAGGGTGGTATGAGATAAGGGATATGACTATCACTATAATAATAAAGAGCCCATAGAGGTCAAATGCATGTACGTTAATTTTATATTTAAATCGAACATCCCTTATTGTTATTTCGTCATGTGTGTGTGCATGCATGTGTTTATTAAACAGAACAACCCCCATTGTTCTTTCCTCATGTGTGAGTGCATACAATGTTTATTGATGCCAACAAATATACCTTTGTGTGTTTGTGTTGCTTCTATGAATGTTGTGTGTTTTATTGGGAGTCTAAAAGTAAGTCTAGTCTAGTGTATATCTTGTCTAGCATTAAGTGGTTCTTCATCTACCCCTCATTCCCCTTTCTTGGGAACTCTATTATTTTCTTGATTATTTCCTTTTGACCTTTAGGGCTAGTTGGTAAGCCTATGCAACTGGATAAATTCATACCATTCTAATATCATCTTGGATAGAATATTGAGACTATTAATGTATCTAACAATTGCATCTTTATATACAATGGAAAACCTATAGAATTCTTTGATATATTACTTCACTCTCGTTTCTTCTACCTTAGGTTTTGCAACTCCCTAAACACATTTAGGGAATAAGGCTATATGTAGTAATTTCTCTTTCATCTAGACAATCATCATGTACTTGTGCATGTACCGCACCCTAATATTCTCCTTATCCTTGTTATTTTTGTCTAGTTGCAACTTATCTAACTATAGGGATGTGTGATCCTTCATCTTGGTGCATGCAAGATTTACTAGGGTCTTTGATTTTCTCAAATTCAAAGAGTTTTGACATTTCCTCAATCCAATGTATGAGTTCTTTTAGATTTAGGATTCATGAGTAGGCATGAGTTTCCATCTTCGACCTACATCTCATATATTTAGGGCCCTTATAATTTTCTCCTTCGAAGCTTAAGATATTTTAGTGTCTTCCTTCATAACTTCTTGTTCTTGTTCATGATCAAATCTTGCATCATAAATTTAATGCGATACAATTATCCTTGTTTGATTTTCTTCAATGGTATTCATTCTTGCAAGCATATCTTCCAGTAACTCATAACTTCATTAATACTTCCTCTTTGTTTCCCTCAATCCCATATGAATAATATTGTTTCTCCTCTGCATTTCCTTTGATCCCTTGTGACAAACATTCTTTCTCCTTCCTATTGCAATTTCCTAGGACCTTTCGTTTTCTAGTACAGTTTTATCTAGCACCTTCTTCCCAAATGGAATGGTTTTTTTCCCTTAATGAGTCTACCAACGTTCCACCAAGTTTTCATGATATGAAGATGCGTGAGCAAGGAAATACATTTAGGGGATGTGTGGAAACACCCCAAAATTATAGGGAAAGTCATAGGGAATGTTTATGACATAGGGGACCCCACCTAAAAAACTTAAAGAATTAAATTTAAATATATGAAAATTGAAACATAACTTATATATAAATTGTAACACACTAATGATTAAGTAGTCAAATATTATACATAACAATGTATTAATAGCATACATAATAAGTCACATTGAACAATACACTTAATGATGTAATATAATTTAATAATAATAATTCACAAATCATCTATCACCATTGTGTTTCTCATCAAATTTAGAAAATTCAAAGAATATAGATACTAAATAAAACATTTAAGCTTGTGTTGTATTATCTTCTAGTAACAAGTTCATGAGCCACTCAACAACAACAACAACAACAACAACAACAACAACAACAACCCCAAGCGATCATGCAATGTCCTCACACACTTTACACATGCAAATATAACCACAAATTCTTCTCCCTATGTACCAATGAAATAAACATAAAATGAGACTATCACTTGGTGTGTGGGTTTTTTTAAAAGTGTATTAGGGTTAAAGTTTTTTAAATTATTTAGTGGGGTTTTGGAAAATAAAACATAATAAGATTAGAAATTCTTTAATTTTTTTTTTTTTTTTTTCCTATTTCTTTTCAAAATGACAAAGTTGTTCAAAAGATAGCATCCTTGACTAAATAAAACATTTTTTAAAAACATGTGAAAAAACATATATTTTTTTTAAGTTCATAACTTTCCCTATTAACTTCCCTTTCACTCATCCAAAAGGGGTCATGGAAGAATGCCACATCTAGGTGGTGGATAGGGAAACTCGCTCTAATGCCCAGCTATGAAAAATCCAATCCAATAATAATTACAAGTTTCTTAATCACATTATAAAAACAATTTCACAAAACAAACTAGAATTACAATTTTCCTAAAACACCATACAATACAATATAAACTTCGAAAAGAAAAATAATATTATGAAAGCAATTTCACTAAGCAAACTAAGGTTGCAATATTCCTAGAGCACACAACAATATAAGCAATTTCGAAAAGAAAAACACATACATTACTTGTCTATTAAATATCAACACAAAACATTACATATCAACACAAAACATTACATCGAGGGCTAAATGGACTATACATGATTTTAAAAAAATTAAGATTTTTGCCAATGTGAAATTAGCTTACAATTCACAATAAGTTATTTTCTAAAGTTTGTCCTTTCTCTTTTTCGATCATCAAATTCTATTGTTCACGATAAGTTCTTTTCGGAAGCCTTATAACTTTATTTTCTGTCTTATTAGGTTTCAATTTTTATTGTTTATTTTTTTCAAATGTTTACAACTTAAATTGTTTTAAAATCATAAAAATTTAATTTAATTTAAATTTTTATGATTTAAATAAAAATTTAATTTAATTGAAATTTTTATGATTTAAATAAAATTTTAAACTCCTATTCAAAAATTAATTATTTTTAGATTTTCAAAAACCAATTCATTTACTTGTTGGTTAAAGTTTCTATCTTTTGGGTTTTTTTCACTGGAATTTGGGGATGCAAATTTAGACAAAATCAATATTTTTTGTTATCTAAATTACATTTCTGAATACATAAATTGATTCAACATACTAAAAAACCCCTGAGGCACTTCAATTATACAAATTTAAAATCAAACAAAAAAATGGCTGACTAAACTACGCTTAAACTTACTCATACTTTCTCACCATCACAACTAATCTTCTTATCCAAAAATGACTTGTGCACCTTCTGGTGATGAATGGTTGGATCTGCAGATTTTAGTGACTAAGTTTGTATAATCAAAGTGTCCCATGAGTTTGTATAATTAAATTTTATTTTTTTCAAATGTTTACAACTTAAATTGTTTTAAAATCATAAAAATAAAATTTAATTTAAATTTTTATGAATTAAATAAAATTTTAATCTTCCACTCAAAAATTAATTATTTTAGATTTTCAAAAAATAATTCATTTATTGTTGGTTAAACTTTCTATTTTTTGAGTTTTTTGGCTGGAATTTGGTGATGTAAATTTTGACAAAATCGGTATTGTTTATTCTCTAAATTACATTTTTGAATACATAAATAAATTGATTCAGCATACTTAAAAACCCATGAGGCACTCTAATTATACAAATTTAAAATCAAACCAAACACTCTAATTATACAAATTTAAAATCAAACCAAAAAAATGGCCGACTAAACTACACTTTAACTTACTCATACTTTCTCACCATCACAACTAATCTTCTTCTCCAATAAAAGTTTCAGTTTTCAAAAATGAATTGTGCACCTTTAGGCGATGAATGGTTGGATCTGCAGATTTGAGTGGCTAACTTTTTATAATCAGAGTATCCCAGGAATTTTTCAGCAAGCTAAATCTATTTATACATTCAGAAGTGAAATTTAAACAACAAGAAATAGTGATTTTATCCAAATTTACATGACCCAATTCCAATTCAGCCCCAAAAAAAAAACTCAAACCTAGACGTTATCTTACTCGTAACTTCTCAATAACACCAATCTTCTTCTCCAATACCTCTTTTTGTGGTTGCCGTGTGCTTACTTCCCAACTTCTGAGTCGAAGTCTTGGGGTCCTCCCTTTGGTGGTTGCCAAGTGTTACTTCTTCCCTACTTCTGAATTCAAGTCTTAGGCGGTACCTGACGTTGAACTGGCACTCCGCTTTACTTTTCTCGCAGGACTTTTCTGATGTTGAAATGCTTTACTTTTCTCGCTGGACTTTTCTGATGTTGAAATGGGCGAGAAAAGAGAGATGGCTGCCATGTGTTTAATTCCCAAACTTCTGAGTTCAAGTCTTGGGCGAAACCTGACGTTGATCTGGCACACCACTTTCATCCTCGCACGCAGGACTTTGGTGATGTTGATATGGGTGAGGTAACGAGAAAGGACAAAGTCCCGGTCTCATTAGCCCAAAACGATAGAAAACGCCATTGGTATGAATTGGCCAAAAACGATAGAGCATGCCATCGGTATGAATGAACCCAAAAAAATTCACATGGGTGTGCGTGATCACACGTTTACCCTGATGCTCATGCATCACATATACACAAGCAAAACCAGTTGTCTTTGCCAGCTGCAGATAGTCCAGATCGTTTGATTGGGATTTGGTTTCGATCATATCACTTGGTTTATTCCTGTGGATTCTGATCCGTTTTTACAACGGGGATGATGGGGATTTTGAGCTGTGTTAACTATCTACTACACGGAAATAAAAGTTGCATAGTCCTAGGGCTGCTAAATATCTCAGAAAATATTAACACATCTCTCAAATGTGAGAAATGAAATCTAATTTGAGAAATATAGTTAAACAAAAAAATATAACCTTCGTTTAATTTTTTTTGAAAAAAATAATTATTATGAGTGATATTTTCTGGTTTACTTTGCTCAAAATCTGACAAAAATATTGTTAGATCTTCTGATTTGAATCAAAGATTTGATACATATATATTTTATAAATTTTTTCTGTCTTTGAATCAATGTTTACCCCATTTGAATATTCCTGCTGAGATATAATATTTAACTATAAAATGTTTCCCAATTCCAATTGGGAATAAAAAGACCAATTGATAATGCTCATGATATACAAATTTAAGCAATTTGCTTCTAGACGAAATTGCTATTACAATCTCTTATACTCATCGGGCAGGAAAATATTGAAAGGGAAGTAACAGTTTCTGCACTCTACAGGATCATCCTCTTTCAATTCACACTATAATCCGTACGTGATCTGTGGTTTGATATCGAACACACAGTTAATACTTGGCAAA